>RJWK010039398.1:0-20401 GCA_004363435.1 Platanista minor | reverse complement strand
CCCAGCAATCCCACTACTGAGAATATACCCTGAGAAAACAATAATTCAAAAAGAGTCATGTACCACAATGTTCATTGCAGCTGTATTTACAGTAGCCAGGACATGGAAGCAACCTAAGTGTCCGTGATAGATGAATTCATAAAGAAGATGTGGCACATATACAATGGAATATTACTCAGCCATAATAAGAAACAAAATTGACTTATTTGTGGTGAGGTGGATGGACCTAGAATCTGTCATACAGAGTGAAGTAAGTCAGAAGGAGAAAAACAAATACCGTATGCTAACACATATATATGGAATCCAAAAAAAAAAACAAGGTTCTGAAGAACCTAGGGGCAGGACAGGAATAAAGACCCAGATATAGAAAATGGACTTGAGGTCATGGGGAGGGGGAAGGGTAAGCTGGGACAAAGTGAGAGAGTGGCATGGACACGTATACACTACCAAAGGTAAAATAGCTAGCTAGTGGGAAACAGTCGCATAGCACAGGGAGATCAGCTCAGTGCTTTGTGTCCACCTAGAGCGGTGGGATAGGGATGGTGAGAGGGAGACACAAGAGGGAGGAGATATGGGGATATATGTATATGAATAGCTGATTCACTTTGTTATACAGCAGAAACTAACACACCATTGTAAAGCAATTATATTCCAATAAAGATGTTAAAAAAACAAACAAACAAAAAAACAGATTCTTGACCAAGGTTGAAAAGTTTCAAAATCAGTCATCTTACTCTTATCAAAGAAACTACTAAAATCATTAGAAAGGACTTCTGAATGGTTAAAAATGACATTGAGTTGTTTGAGAAGCTGAGAGTTCATCCTGAAAGTTTTCAAGTTAAGGTAATCTCCCCAGTTCCCAAGACCTTTCATTTTCAATGATTCTTAAGTTTTCCCTACAAAAAACCCTTAGGAGATTTTCTTTTCAAAAAGTGGGAAAATGATTAGCCATAGGTGCTTCTATAACAGTGTAAAGAATTGACAGTTTTTGAAAGTTCTTTAATCAGGTTATCATTTTATTTACATTACTTTATTTTCTTCTTCTGCAAAGAGCTAAAGATTAACTTTAGTCTGTCAAGAATGTCACAAACTCTGAATCATCAGTGTCAGAAATAATGGTATTTTTGCTCTTATAAACTTGTTCTCTTTTGGTTTGTTCTTGTGTTTCCTGAAATGAGAGTTTTCCAGGATTCAGAATTCAAAAAGTTTAGCATAATTGTTTTGAATTAAATCACCACTATCAAAGGTTTCCAATATTAATATTTTTCTGTCAATCAAGAAAGGCAAAGTTTTGGGGAATCATTCATTTTAGGTCTTCATCAATATGAGCAAAAAACATGAAAAAAAGGATACATTACTTTTTATTTCTTCAAGCATAACTTTTTATTCATAGTTTCCTTATGTCTGCACTTATCTCTTTAAAGTTCCACTTAAGGTATAATGGAAAGGTCTCCATGAAATAAGCTAAGAATTCTGGAACTAAGTCATAATTCATTTCCTTTATCAGATACCTCTTCTCAAGGTAAGCTCTAAGTCAAAAATAAATTTTGTAATACTTCTATATTTGCTGAAGCTGTTGTTGTGATGACAGAAATTACTTCTAAATACTTTGAATTACTTTTATCTACTATAAAAATATTACATGCCTTTTTTTAAACATCTTTATTGGAGTATAATTGCTTAACAATGTTGTGTAGGTTTCTGCTGTATAACAAAATGAATCAGCTATATGTATACATATATCCCCATATACCCTCCCTCTTGCGTTTCCCACCCACCCTCCTTATCCCACCCCTCTAGGTGGTCACAAAGCACCGAGCTGCTCTCCCTGTGCTATGTGGCTGTTTCCCACTAGCTATCTATTTTAAATTTGGTAGTGTTTACATGTAAATGTTACTCTTTCACTTCGTTGCAGCTTATCCTTCCCCTTACCCATGTCCTCATGTCCATTCTCTACATCTGCATCTTTATTCCTGTCCTGCCCTTAGTTACATAAGAACCTTTTTCTTTCTTTTTTTTTTTTAGATTCCATATATATGTGTTAGCATATGGTATTTGTTTTTCTCCTTCTGAATTATTTCACTCTGTATGACAGACTCTAGGTCCATCCACCTCATTACAAAGAACTCAATTTCATTTCTTTTATGGCTGAGTAGTATTCCATTGAATATATGTGCCACATCTTCTTTATCCATTCATCTGTCAATGGACACTTAGGTTGCTTCCATGTCCTGGCTATTATAAATAGTGCTGCAATGAACACTGTGGTACCTGTCTCTTTTTGAATAATGGTTTGTTCAGGGTATAAGCCCAGTGGTGGGATTGCTAGGTCATACGGTAGTTCTATTTTTAGGTTTTTAAGGAACTTCCATATGGTTCTCCACAGTGGCTATATCAATATACATTCCCACCAACATTGCAAGAGGGTTCCCTTTTCTCCACACCTTCTCCAGCATTTATTGTTTGTAGATATTTGATGATGGCCATTCAGACCAGTATAAGGTGATACCTCATTGCAGCTTTGATTTGCATTTCTCTAATGATTGAGCATCCTTTCATGTGTTTGTTGGCAATCTGTATATCTTTTTTGGAGAAATGTCTCTTTTTTGGAGAAATGTCTTCTGCCCATTTTTGGATTGGGTTGTTTGTTTTTTTGATATTGAGCTGTATATTTTGGAGATTAATCCTTTGTCAGTTGCTTCATTTGCAAATATTTTCTCCCATTCTGAGGGTTGGCTTTTTGTCTTGTTATGGTTTCCTTTGCTGTGCAAAAGCTTTTAGTGTTTCATGAGGTCCCATTTATTTATTTTTATTTCCATTTCTCTAGGAGGTGGGTCAACAAGGATCTTGCAGTGATTTATGTTAAAGAGTGTTCTGCCTGTTTTCCTCTAAGAGTTTTATAGTGTCTGGTCCTACATTTAGCACTTTAATCCATTTTTAGTTTATTTTTGTGTATGGTGTTAGGAAGTGTTCTAACTTCATTCTTTTACATGTAGCTGTCCAGTTTTCCCAGCACCATTTATTAAAGAGGCTGTGTTTTCTCCATTGTATACTATTGCCACCTTTATCAAAATAAGGTGACCATATGTGCATGGGTTTATCTCTGGGCCTTCTATCCTGTTCCATTGATCTATAGTTCTGTTTTTGTGCCAGTACCACACTGTCTTGATTACTGTAGCTTTGTAGTATAGTCTGAAGTCAAGGAACCCGATTCCTCCAGTTCTGTTCTTCTTTCTCAAGATTGCTTTGGCTCTTCAGGGTCTTTTGTGTTTCCATACAAATTGTGAAATTTTTTGTTCTAGTTCTGTGAAAAATGCCAGTGGTAGTTTGATACGGATTGCATTGAATCTGTAGATTGTTTTGGGTAGTACAGTCGTTATCACAATGTTAATTTTTCCAATCCAGGAACATGGTGTATCTCTCCATCTGTTTGCATCATCTTTAATTTCTTTCATCAGTGTCTTATAGTTTTCTGCATACAGATCTTTTGTCTCCTTAGGTAGGTTTATTCTTAGGTATTTTATTCTTCTTGCTGCAATGGTAAATGGGAGTGCTTCCTTAATTTCTCTTTCAGATTGTTCATCATTAGTGTATAGGAATGCAAGAGATTTCTGTGAATTAATTTTGTATCCTGCTACTTTACCAAATTCATTGATTGGCTCTAGTAGTTTTCTGGTAGCATCTTTAGGATTCTCTGTGTATAGTATCATGTCATCTGCACACAGTGACAGTTTTACTTCTTCTTTTCCAATTTGTACTTCCTTTTATTTATTTTTCTTCTCTGATGGCTATGGCTAAAACTTCTAAAACTATGTTGATTAACAGTGGTGAGAGTGGGCAACCTTGTGTTGCTCCTGATCTTAGCAGAAATGGTTTGAGTTTTCACCATTGAGAATGATGTTGGCTGTGGGTTTTTCATATATGGCCTTTATTATGTTGAGGTCCGTTCCCTCTCTGCCTACTTTCTGGAGAGTTTTTTTTTAAATTTATTTATTTATTTATTTATTTATTTATTTATTTATTTATTTATTTATTTATTTATTTATTTATTTATTTTGGGCTGTGTTGGGTCTTCGTTTCTGTGTGAGGGCTTTCTCTAGTTGTGGCAAGCGGGGGCCACTCTTCATCGTGGTGTGCGGGCCTCTCTTGTCGTGGCCTCTCTTGTTGAGGAGCACAGGCTCCAGATGTGCAGGCTCAGTAGTTGTGGCTCACAGGCCTAGTTGCTCCAGGGTATGTGTGATCTTCCCAAACCAGGGCTCGAACCTGTGTCTGCTGCATTAGCAGGCAGATTCTCAACAACTGAACCACCAGGGAAGCCCCCTCTGGAGAGTTTTTAACATAAATGCTTATGGAATTTCATCAAAAGCTTTTTCTGCACCTACTGAGATGATCATATGGTTTTTATCCTTCAATTTGTTAATATGGTGTATCACATTGACTGATTTGTGTATATTGAAGAATCTGTGCATTCCTGTGATAAACCCTACTGGATCATGGTGAATGATCCTTTTAATGTGCTGTTGGATTCTGTTTGCTAGTATCTTGTTGAGGATTTTTGCATCTATGTTCTTCAGTGATATTGGCCTGTAGTTTTCTTTCTTTGTGACATCTTTTTCTGGTTTTGGCATCAGATGGTGATGGTGGCCTCGTAGAATGAGATTGGGAGTGTTCCTCACTCTGTTATATTTTGGAAGAGTTTGAGAAGGATAGGTGTTAGCTCTTCTCTAAATGTTTGATAGAATTCACCTGGGAATCCATCTGGTCCTGGGCTTTTGTTTGTTGGAAGATTTTTAATCACAGTCTCAATTTCAGTACTTGTGATTGGCCTGTTTATATATTCTATTTCTTCCTGGTTCAGTCTCGGAACCTTGCGCTTTTCTAAGAATTTTTCCATTTCTTCTAGGTTGTCCATTTTATTGGCATATAGTTGCTTGTAGTAATCTTTCATGATCCTTTGTATTTCTGCAGTGTCAGTTGTTACTTCTCCTTTTTCATTTCTAATTCTGTTGCTTTGAGTCTTCTCCCTCTCTTTCTTGATGAGTCTGCCTAATGGTTTATCAATTTTGTTTATCTTCTCAAAGAACCAGCTTTTAGTTTTATTGATCTTTGCTACTGTTTCCTTCATTTCTTTTTTACTTATTTCTGATCTGATCTTTATGATTTCTTTCCTTCTGCTAACTTTGGGTTTTTTGTTCTTTCTCTAATTGCTTTAAGTGTAAGGTTAGCTCGTTTATTTGAGATTTTTCTTGTTTCTTGAGGTAGGATTGTATTGCTATAAACTTCCCTCTTAGAACTGCTTTTGCTGCATCCCATAGGTTTTGGGTCATCACGTTTTCATTATCATTTTTTTCTAGGTATTTTTAAAAATAAATTTATTTATTATTTTTATTTATTTTTGGCTGCGTTGGGTCTTTGTTGCTGTGTGCAGGCTTTCTCCAGTTGCGGCTAGGGGGAGTTACTCTTCATTGCGGTGTGCAGGCTTCTCATTGTGGTGGCTTCTCTTGTTGCGGAGCATAGGCTCTAGGTGTACGGGCCCAGTAGTTGTGGCATGCGGGCTCAGCCGTTGTGGCTCACAGACTCTAGAGCACAGGCTCAGTATTTGTGGTGCAGGAGCTCAGTGGTTCCATGCCATGTGGGATCTTCCCGGACCAGAGCTCGAACCCGTGTCCCCTGCATTGGCAGGTGGATTCTCAACCACTGCGCCACCAGGGAAGCCCCTCTAGGTATTTTTTGACTTCCTCTTTGATTTTTTTCTGTGATCTCTTGGTTATTTAGTAGCATATTGCTTAGCCTCCAAGGGTTTGTATTTTTTACATTTTTTTCCTGTAATTGATATCTAGTCTCAGAGTGTTGTGGTAGGCAAAGATACTTGACATGATTTCAGTTTTCTTAAATTTACCAAGGCTTGATTTGTGACCCAAGATATGATCTATCCTGCAGAATGTTCCATGAGCACTTGAGAAGAAAGTGTATTCTGTTGTTTTTGGATGGAATGTCCTATAAATAACAATTAAAATCCATCCTGTTTAATGTGTCATTTAAAGCTTGTGCTTCCTTATTTATTGTCATTTTGGATGATCTGTCCATTGGTGAAAGTGGGGTGTTAAAGTCCCCTACTATCATTGTGTTACTGTCAATTTCCCCTTTTCTTGCTGTTAGCATTCGCCTTATGTATTGAGGTGCTCCCATGTTGGGTGCATAAATATTTTCAATGGTTATATCTTCTTCTTGGATTGACCCCTTGATCATTATGTAGGGTCCTTCTTTGTCTCTTGTAATAGTCTTTATTTTAAAGTCCATTTTGTCTGATATGAGAATTGCCATTCCAGCTTTCTTTTGATTTCCATTTGCATGGAATATCTTTTTCCATCCCCTCACTTTCAGTCTGTATGTTTCCCTAGATCTGAAGTGGGTTTCTTGTAGACAGCATATATACTGGTCCTGTTTTTGTATCCATTCAGCCAGTCGGTGTCTTTCCATTGGAGCATTTAGTCCGTTTACATTTAAGGTAATTATCAATATGTATGTTCCTATTACCATTTACTTAATTGTTTTGGGTTTGTTTTTGTAGGTCTTTTCCTTCTCTTGCGTCTCCTGTCTAGAGAAGTTCCTTTAGCAATTGTTGTAAAGCTGGTTTGGTGGTCCTGAGTTAACTTTTGCTTGTCTGTAAAGGTTTTAATTTCTCCATCGAATCTGAATGAGATCCTTGCTGGGTAATCTTTGTTGTAGGTTTTCCCCTTTCATCACTTTAAATATGTCCTGCTGCTCCCTTCTGGCTTGCAGTTTTTCTGCTGAATAATCAGCTGTTAACTTTATGGGGATTTCCTTATATGTCATTTGTTGCTTTTCCCTTGCTGCTTTTAATATTTTTTCTTTGTATTTAATTTTTATAGTTTGATTAATATATGTCTTGGCTTGTTTCTCCTTGGATTTATCCTGTATGAGACTGCGTTTCCTGGACCTATTTCTTTTCAAGTTTGCAACTATAATCTCTACAAATATTTTCTCAGTCCCTTTCTTTTTCTTTCTCTTCTGGGACCCGTATAATTTGAATGGTGGTGTGCTTAATGTTGTCCCAGAGATCTCTAAGACTGTCCTCAATTCTTTTCATTTTTTCTTTATTCTGCTCTGTGGTAGTTATTTCCACTATTTTATCTTCCAGGTCACTTATCCGTTCTTCTGCCTCAGTTATTCTGCTATTGATTCCTTCTAGAGAATTTTTTGTTTCATTTATTGTTTGCTCATCTTTGTTCATTTACTCTTTAGTTCTTCTAGGTCCTTGTTAAACATTACTTTTATTTTCTGCATTCTATTTCCAAGATTTTGGATCATCTTTACTATCATTACTCTGAATTCTTTTTCAGGTAGACTGCCTATTTCCTCTTCATTTGTTTGGTCTGGTGGGTTTTTCCCTTGCTCCTTCATCTGCTGGATATTTCTCTGTCTTCTCACTTTTTTTAACTTACTGTGTTTGGGGGTCTCCTTTTCGCAGGCTGCAATTTCATATTTCCTGTTGTTTTTGGTGTCTGCCTCCACTGGGTGAGGTTGGTTCAGTGGGTTGTGTACGCTTCCTGGTGGAGGGGACTGGTGCCTGTATTATGGTGGGTGGGACTGGATCTTGTCTTTTGGTGGGCAGGGCCATGTCCAGTGGTGTTTTTTGGGGTGTCTGTGAACTTAGTATGATTTTTTGTTGCTGTTTTTGATTTTTTGTTTTGTTTTTTTGTTGTTGCTTTTTTGTGGCAGGGAGACATACCTGCTGAGGGTGCTGCTGGTGATCACAAGCAGTTCAGTGGTGGCAGAGTATGAAGTTTGTGGCTGGAGAAGGTGAGAGTGGTTCAGAAGGGGCACACCCAAGGCAGTGTCCTGGAGGGTTTTGAAGACTGAAGGAAGGAGCTTGGTCTTTTCTGGAAGGCAGTGAGGAGAGTAATGTGGTCTGTTGCCTTAGTTTGGTTCCCACGAGAACAGGCCTTTTGACAAGGATTTGGGTGAAGTCATTTGTTTGCCAGGCGATTCTAGGAAGCAGGTCACGGAGTAGGGAAGGCTTCCTAGTAACTGGATATCACATGCTCTCAAGACTGTCTTCTAATGGGGAGGGTTGTTTTCCTGTCTTGCTAGTTGTTTGGCATGGGGCATCCAGCACTGGAGCTTGCTGGCCGTTGGGTGGAGCTGGGTCTCTTTGCTGAGATGGAGATCTCTGGGAGAGCTCTTGCTGATTGATATCATATGGGGCCGGGAGGTCTCTGGTGGTCCAATGTCCTGAACTGGGCTCTCCCACCTCGGAGGCTCAGGCCTGACACCAGGTCAGAGCACAAAGACACTGTCAGCCACACAGCTCAGAAGAAAACAGAGAAAAAAGGAAAGAAAAATAATAATAAATTTTTAAAAAATGTTAATTATTAAAATAAAAATTTTTTTAAATTATTAAAATAAAAAAGTAATAATAAAAAAAAGATGAGAACAACCAAACCAATAAACAAATACACCAATGATAACAAGCGCTAAAAACCATACTAAGACAAACATAAAAATCAGAAAGAAGTCAGTTGCAGACAGCAAACCCCAAGCCTACAGTTGCTCCCAAATTCCACCACCTCAATTTAGGGATGATTCGTTGTCTATTCAGGTATTCCACAGATGCAGGATACATCAAGTTGTTTGTGGGGATTTAGTCTGCTGCTCCTGCGGATGCATGGAGAAATTTCCCTTTCTCTTCTTTGTTCGCACAGCTCCCAGGGCTCAGCTTTGGATTTGGCCCCACCTCTGTGTGTAGGTTGCCCTAAGGTTTCTGTTCCCACACAGACAGGACAGGGTTAAAGCAGTGGCTGATTAGGGGGCTCTGGCTCACTCAGGCCTGGGGGAGTGGGGAGGAAGGGGTATGGTAGGTATAATTGGAATGTGGTGAAAGCCTGAGGCAGAAGAGGTTGGCGTGAGTTGCAACAGCCTGAGGTGTGCCATGTATTCTCCCAGGGAAGTTGTCCTTGGATCACAGGACCTTGGCAGTGGCAGGCTGCACAGGCTCTTGGGGTGGGGGTGTGTGTGGATAGTGACCTGTGCTTGCACACAGTATTCTTGGTGGCTGCAGCAGCAGTGTTAGCGTTTCATGCCCATCTCTGGTGTCCGAGCTGATAGCCACGGCTTGTGCCTGCCTCTGGAGCTCATTTAGGTGGTGCTCTGCCTTCTGTGGGCAGACGGGGAAGGAATCCCCTCTCCTTGTGCACCCCGAAACAATGGTCTCTTGCCTCTTAGGCAGGTCTATACTTTTTCCCAGACTCCCCACCGCCTAGCTGTGGCACACTAGCCCCTTTCAGGCTGTGTTCATGCAGCCAACCCCAGTCCTCTCCCTGGGATCTGACTTCCGAAGCCCGAGCCTCAGCTCCCAGCCCCAATCTGCCCCAGCGGGTCAGCAGACAAGCCTCTCAGGTGCTGGTCAGAACCGATCCTCTGTGCGGGAATCTCTCTGCTTTGCCCTCTGCACCCCTGTTGCTGTGCTCTCCTCTGTGGCTCCGAAGCTTCACCCCTGTCACCCTCCATCTCCGCCAGTGAAGGGGCTTCCTAGTGTGTGGAAACTTTTCCTCCTTCACAGGCTCCTTCCCAGAGGTGCAGGTCCCTTCCCTATTCTTTTGTCTCTGTTTTTCCTTTTTTCTTTTGCCCTACACAGGTACGTGGGGATTTTCTCGCCTTTTGGGAAGTCTGAGGTCTTCTGCCAGCATTCAGTAGGTGTTCTGCAGGCACTGTTCCACATGTAGATGTATTTTTGATGTATTTGTGGGGAGGAAGGTGATCTCCACGTCTTACTCCTCCACCATCTTGAAGGTCCCCCCTTGCCTTTTTCTTTCGTAACTAAACTTATCAACCATTGTTGGCAATGCAGCAAAAGTGAAGACTGAATGCTGTATTTTTAACACAAATTTCACAGGTGGCACTATGATATTTTTAAAACATATCAAAATTATAGGTTATGGAAATATAGTTTCTCAAGATCAAGAGTAAGCAGTGTATATATTGGTAACATTTATATTTATAATATATATGCCATTGTATATATCTATATCTATATCTATATTTCATTATAGTGTCAAACTATGGCATCCATTACAACATAAGGATATACTGAATTTCTCAGTTGATAAAATAGGTTGGTCACTTGTATTTTTTCCTTTCATTCTTTTTTCAAGAGTCATGTAACTACTTAAGGTAGAGAACTATCTAGCATAACATCAATTTCCTTTTCATTACCTTCTTGATTTCCCCGTGAAATAAAGGCTTGTGTTCATCCTAGAACGTTCCTAAAATTTCCAAGTACTGTTTGATTGTTTCTGAAATAATTCTTGAGGCCCTTAATATATCCATGCCTCACATCTAAAGATACATTGTATATATTATACTTGATCAAACACTTTCCAAGAAAAACTGCAATATGTGTGGTTATAAAACTCTTATAACTTTGTGTGTGTGTTTATATGTCTATTAGATAAGCCCAAAGTTTTGAAAGAAACCAACTTTGTTCAAAGACTGATTAATTCAATGTTGTTGCAATAGTTTCTGTCTTCCCAAAGAAAGCATTATTATATTTTTATGCAGGAGAGTAAAGATCCTAATGTAACCATTCCTCCTCCTCTTCAATGCCCCCCCCCACCTAAAAATGCACACAAATCTTTTGGTTACAACGGGAAGTTTAAATAAATGCATTTATCTTCTCTCTTCCCTGAGGTCCATTAACATGAAAGAAGGAAAAAAATGATAGTAAACTCATAAATGAAAGAACAGGTGAGGGGCCTCAGTAATTAAGAAATTATAATACATTTTTAGAAGATATGGAGCAGATAGGAAAAAAAAGAAATAAAGGAAGATACTTCCAAGGGAAAGTGAAAAGTAAGTAGAGACATAAAGGGAGACTATTTTCTCTTGAGAATCTCAGAACATTGGGAATTGAGAAATACCAGCTAAGATGGGATCAGATAGGAGACTGGGTGCTAAAAATGCATTAATTAAAAGTCTACATAAGGGAGACTCACTGCCCTAAAGACAAATCATTCCCCTAATTTGGGTACAGAATGCCAAGCAGATAAGAGTCCAGCTCTGACAATAAATAAGTCAACAAATTAAGTTAAATCTGCAGTGCCCTCTCAATCAAAATTGAAAGACATAAGTGTCTTAGTTTAGGCTGCTATAACAATGTACCATACATTAGGTGGCTTAACAACAATGAAAATTATATTTCACACAGCTCTGGAGGCTGGTAGTCTGTGATTACAGTGCCAGCATGGCCAAGTTCTAGTGAGAGCCCTCTTCCAGGTTGTGGACAACTCTCTTCTCATTGTATCCACACATGAGATAAGAGAGAGCTTACTAAAGAGAGCTAGAGAGCTCTCTGGGGGTCCCTTTTATAAGGACACTAACCCTATTCATGAGGGCTTCACCCTTATGACCTAATTACCTCCCAAAGGTCTTACCTCCTAATACCATCACATTTGGGGTTATGACTTCAACATATGAATTTTCGGGGGATACAAACATTCAGTCCATTGCACTGAGATCATTGATTTTTGCATTTTGGTGACTTCAGAAAATTGGCTAATTCTTTGTATCTTTGTATCACCATCATAAAGCAAACCTGCTTGCTAATAAAACTAAAGAATTGGCTATTCTCACTGCCTCCACTTCCAAACTTGTCATTCTCTCTTGGACCTATTCCATGAAACAGCTTTTGACAGGGTCACCAAAGGCCTTTATATTTTAAAATCTTATGGTCAGTGTTCAATTTTCCTTTCTTTCTTTTTTTTTTTTTTTTTTGTTGTTGTTGTCTTTCCTGTGAGCCTCAATAGTTGCTCTTTCCTTCTTCCTTGAAACACTGTTTTTACCTGGATTCCAGATTTCACACTGCTGGTTAATTTGCTACCTCACTAGCTGATCCTTCTCAGTGTCCTCCTCACTGAATTCTTCTCTTACCAACTCCTAAGCATTGGTGTGCCTCTAAGCTCAGCACTGAGACCCCTTCTCTCTATCTACACTCTTCATAGGTGATCTCATGTGGTCCCATCCAACAAACAGAATTGTTAAAAATGTTTTAAGTCACAACATTTTGAGCTGATTTATTTCACAGTAATTCCTAAGTGAAATATAGGATTAACTAAGGGATTGCATATATATATATTTGCATATCCACTGCCATAAATGCAGACTTTTAAAATATAAAATGCAGCATTCTGTGCAGGTTGTCTTGAAAATTGCACTTTGTCGGTTTCACATTTTATAAATAGGATTTAGGCCATTAAATATCTATCAACATCATTGATGGTGGCTGCATACTTAATTATTTGGATGTGCCAACATTTATTTAAATAATACTTTGTCATTGGACATTAAGGCTGTACTCAATTGTTTCACTATTGTAAACAAACATTTAATGAGCATCCTTATAGCTAAATCTTTGCACATCGTGATACTTATTCATAATAAACATTTGGAAGCATAGTTCTTATATCAGTTAAGTAAAGACTTTTGCTAAGTTCCTGTGAAGAAAGTCTATAACCAATTTACATAACTACCAGCATGCAAAAGAACTATATCACTGGTTCTTAATGCCCAAGTTAATTTTTGATATCTAGTCTTAATACTGTATAAGAAAATAAATATATTTGAAACTTGAACTCATGATATTGAGAGGAATATCACTAGAAGGCAAAAAATTTCATCGTTATGATGAATGATAGACTATTCATTAAAGACAAATTCTTTATCTCAGAAACTGAAGAGAAGGGCACTTGAAAATTAGTTCTCACTTACAATTTGAATAGAAAAGAACTATATTCAGGAAAAACTCTAACTATATCATTTTAATTTTATTATAACTTCCTTTGAATCCTGGATTCTCATTTTATTAAAAAAAATATTGACAGTCAGTTAAGGCTCAGTTTAGCTGCTTTCCTGACATACATTAATTATTTTGGTTATACTGTTATAACTAAACTGTTAGCTAAAGAGTACCTTATGCTTGTGGAATTATCTTTACTATTTAGATTAAAAAACAAGGTTTCCAAAACACTTGGCATTTTTAAATACTGGTCTTTTTAAAGGTTTCATTGAGGTATAATTTTTATACAATAAGCCATATATACTTAATAAGTACAATTTTATGTTTTGATACATGTATAAACCTGTGGAAACATTACCAAAATTAAGATAATGAACATATTGATCACTCTCCAAAAGTTTCTTCACTTCCTATTTTCATGTATCTTTCTCATTCTTTTTTGTACCCCACCCCCCAACTCTCATCCTGGGTGATGACTTATCTGCTGTCACTAAAGGTTACTTTGCATTTTCTAGTTTTATATACATGGAATCATACATCATGCAGTCTTTTATTTTGCCTGGTTTCTTTTACTGGCATAATTATTTTGAAATTCATCCATGTTGCTACCCATATCAATGGCTCATTCCATCAACTTATACAGTCTGTCTTCAAGTGATATTATACCACTTCCTGTACAAGAATTTGACAACAGTGTACTTTAATTTTCCCTTCCTTGCCCTTATTCTATCGTTGTAATATAGTTTACTTACATATATGTGTGTGTGTATATATATATATATATATATATATATATATATATATATATACACACTCAACATGACATTGAAGTTTTATCTGTTTAAACAGTTGTATATTTTAAATAAATTTAAATATAAGGAAAATATTTTATATCTACACATTGTTTACCATTTCTGATGTTTTGCATTTTTTTGTGTAAATCAATATTTCTTTCTCATATAATTTTCCTTCTGTCTGAAAAAATTGTCTTTAATATTTTTTATAGTGTGGGTCACCTGATGATAAATTATTTTAGCTTTTGGAGGTCTACAAAAGAGTCTTTATTTCAATTTCATTTTTGAAAATTATTTCCTTTAGGTATAGAAATGTAGGTGGCCATTTGTTTAATACTTTTAAACAATTTTTATTGTATTTATTTATTTTTTATACAGCAGGTTCTTATTAGTTACCTATTTTCTACATATTAGTGTATACATGTCAATCCCAGTCTCCCAGTTCATCCCACCACCACCATCACGCCCCCTCTTTCCCCCCTTGGTGGCCCTATGTTTGTTCTCTATGTCTGTTAATACTTTGAATGATGTTGATTCACTGTCTTCTCACATTTTTCCCATTAAAAATCTACTATCCTCCTTGTTTTGTTTTTGTGCATGTAATGTATTCTTTTTCTCAGTCTGGCTTTAAAATTTTCTCACTATCTACACTTTTAATCAATTTATTTACGATATGTCTTGGTGTCATTTTCTTTATGTTTCTTGTGCTTAGCTTTTGTTGAGATTCTTGGATTTGTATACAGTTGTTTTTTTTTGCGGTACGCGGGCCTCTCACTGTTGTGGCCTTTCCCGTTGCAGAGCACAGGCTCCGGACGCACAGGCTCAGCGGCCATGGCTCATGGGCCCAGCCGCTCCATGGCATGTGGGATCTTCCCGGACCGGGGCACGAACCCGTGTCCCCTGCATCGGCAGGCGGACTCTAAACCACTGCGCCACCAGGGAAGCCCCAAGGTTTATAGTTTTGATACCCCTTTTGCTTCAGGTATTCCAAGTATATACCTATTAGTCCACATAAAGTTGTCCTATAGCTCACTGATGTACTTTTTTATTATTTTTTTTCCCTCTGTTTTATTCTAAATGGTATCTATTTATATTGCTTCAAGCTCACTAATCTTTTCTTCTTCAATGTCTAATCTTCTATTCATCCATTCTAGTGGGCTTTTATTTTTTTTTTTGGTCAGAAATTATACTTTTCATTTCTTATAGTTTAATTTGGAATCTTTTAATAATATCTTTTATGTCTCTACTGAACTTTCTGAATATATGAAATTTATGAAATACAGTTACAATAACTTTTAATATCTTTGCTTATTTTGACATCTGTGTTAGTACAGGACTAGTTTCAATTGATTGATTTTTTTTCCCTCATCATGTGTTATAATTTCCTTCTTTGCATGCTGATTAATATTTAGATTCAAGACACTGTATCTTTTACCTTGTCTGGTGGTAAACAATTTTGTATTTCTAAAATATTCTTAAGCTTTGCTTTGGGATGCAATTACGTTTTAGAAATAGTTTGAGCCGTTCTGGTCTTGCATCTACTTTAGAACTGGAGGGTGTTTGTCTAGGGCAAATTATTCCATAATAATGAGGGAAGACTCTTCAGAGTACTCTGCCCAATTACGAGGTCTTTCCAGTCTGGATGGTGGGAATGATACTATCACGAGTGTTGGTCACCATTTCCTCTAATATTGGGGGGTGGATATTTCCCAGGGCCTGGCTTTTTTTCTCACATGAATGCACTGATCAGTACTCTGCTGCCTACTTGAGGGGACCCTCGGTAGTATCTGGAGTTTTTTTCTACGTGCAGCTCTCTCCTTTTCTGCACTCTGTTCTGTGAAGTTCAACAACCTTGGTGCCCCTGGACTCCCAACACCGTCTCTTCATTTCAGGGAAGCTGGAAGACTCTATGTGCCTTCCTTCTGTGCCATCACCTGGAAACTCTCTCAAGGCAGTTAGCTGGGGTAGTTATTGGGCTCACCTTGTTTGTTTACCATCTCTTAGGAATCAGTGTCCTTCACTGACAGTTGTCAAGTGTTTTAAAATCTTTGTTTCAAATAAATTTTTCCAGTTTTGAATGCTTCCAGTAGGAGGGTAATTTCAATCCTTATAACTCCATCTTGACCAGAAGTGAAAGTTTACACTAATTGTTTTAAACTATTACTTACCTGGCTTAAATTTTTTACTTTCTAGGGCTGTTAACTACATGAAGGGAGGGGTTGAAATTACAGACTTATCTTCACAATATACTGCTTTCATCGTGTCACTCTCAGCTCCAAAACCCAAAATGGCTCTTCTTGCTCACGAAGTTAATATAAGTATAAACACAAGCCAATAAAGGTAGTTGTATAAGGAACTAAAACAGGATGTTCATTGTTTACAGCTTTCTTATTCTAGCTTGATGCAAGGAGACACTTAGCACAGAGGACTGGATAGACTATATAACCTTTATTCAGTCATCCATGACTAATATTACTCGCAAACATAATTTTTATAAGAATTTCACAAGAAGTTATAGGTTGTATTCTCTGAACACAACCTGGACTCCAGATAATCTGTCAGATGAAAGAATATTAACCCCCACAAGTGTAAAACTTAAGGACTCTAACCAAGACATATGACTAAATAGTTGATCACCTCACTTACATATATAGTGGGAAACAGTTCTAATCTACAACAAGTATAAGGGTATCTTTCCTTAAGCATTTACAATATGAGTTGTGATTTTTTTCCACAATGTTTGCATATATTTGTAGGCTTGTACCCTCTTTTCAAAGGCAACACATAAACTCCTACAGAAGGTCAAACTCCTGTAATTATCACTTCTCTTAACACTTTTCAAAATAGAAGGACTTTTAAGTAACAGAGTTTTTGTTGGAGGTATATCAATTTCTTTATTAAAGAATAGTAAAATATTAGAGAATGAAAAAAGTTTATGTGGATTAAACTCTTTAGGAAATATTTCAAAGAAAGTATTTTAACCTTAAAAATGCATAGAGTTTTAGTAAACAGGGAAGCTGTAAATAGTGCTTCCACAAAATAAAATTACTAAATTCATAGTTTAGTTCCTTATTACTCTATATATTATTCTTGGAGCCAGATTTCAATACACCCTAATTATGTCTTAATGACTAATTCTTTATATACAGGTGCAGAGTTGTTTTAGAATTTTTGCGACTTAGGATATGTCCTTTTTATACAGTGATGAAATCAGCAAAGTCAGTACCTTTCAATATGTCTATGTGAATGAACTGTACTTAATCAGTCCTACTACAGATTACCATTAGCATGTATTTCAGCCAGCTATCTCCATAATAGTGCTATATAATGAACCACTCCTATTCTCATTGTCCTAAAATAACAACCATTTTTCCATGCTCACCAATCTTCAGGTTGCCTGGAGGTCAAATGATTTAGGCTGGATCTGACTGAGCTTCGTAGTAAGCTTCAGGTTGAGTTTAGGACTGTTCTAGCTGGATCTATTCCTCATTGCTTGTACTCTTTTTCTATCTCACTAACAGGTTAACAGAGGCAGATGAAATCTGTTCAGTGGTGAACTAGATTATTTTCTCCACCACCAGGAATGGATTTTAGAGATGGTTAATGTGAGAGTATTCCAGGGATGTGGGAATGTTTGCATAATTTTACCTGAGAATTTCCCAAGCATCTCCACCTTGTCTTTGACTATGTCCTTCTATGTCTCCTGAGCCTTTGCCAGGAGACTATACACAAAGCAAGACTGCCTTTTTTGAATACTTGATAACTTTATGTGTTGCAGCATATTGTTTCCTACGAGCCAAATATAATAATACCTTTAATGGCCATAGCCAGTTGCCTACCAAGTTAACTCTAAACATGAAACCTTTCTCCGAGAAGAAATATCTCAGAATTTATAGTCTACAAGAAAATTTACCTTAGAATGTCTCATTTTAAGTCTGAAATTCTCAGATACCTGTTAGGAATATAAAACAGAGTCTTTTTTTTATTTGGATGGGAGAATAATAAATAGCAATAAATAATGGTTTGGAGTTTTAGTGGCTTATCAATACCTGACTGAACTCATTAAGTAATCTGTCTTCAGCCTTATTTAGTGCTATGAAGTCCCCTAATAGCTTATAAACCTGAACACAAATGTAGGAGGCACTACTGCTCATTTATTTTTAGCCAGCCACATCATTAGTGAAACATTTCTTCTTTTATAAGAAGATATTTATAAATCAAAATTATATTTGGACCATTACTATTTGAGCTCCTTTGGAACCATTATCTACCATGACACTTTAAACAGTCACGCTCCTTATAAACACTGCTGTAAAAAATGTAGGGAATTTGAGGGTCGTGTGCATAAATGTGTGTTTTGTCCTTATGTTTTTCAAAAAATAAAGAATGGAAAATAAGAATTTTGCAAACTTGCCTAATATATAAATTTTCTGCCCTCTGGCACTGGCCTATACATTTTCCTGTTCAGAGATCTTGCCTGGTACCCATGCAAGAAGGTAGACCTACTGACTCCTATAATTTGACTACCACTTGAAGATAGTAATCAAAACTTTCTTGGAATATAGTAACCTAAGAGCGTTGAATAACAGAAACCTGGAGAGGACCTGGGGAGAGAATAAGGAGTACTGGTTTTCCTGGGGATGGCAAAGCTTTCTTCTGTTCCAGTCATTTCATTGTCCTCCATGGATCCCAGTTCCCTGCCCTTGTCAGGATCCCTCTACTAGATGATTCAGAATTCCTCCTAAGAGTAACTTTTGAAACCATAGTTTTAATTCTTCAGTGTCTATCATTCCTTATTGATTATTATTTCTTTCTAAGCTTTGCTTTTCCCTGAGGGAAAACCTTGTGTACTAGCACACTGGAACATTTTGACCAGACTAGAGTGACTCAGACTTATTTAAACAACATCAAATGTCTTTTTATTCCACATTAAAACATTAAAACATTGCAACAACATAGGTAAAATATAAGAGACCTGGATTTGCTTCTCTCTGATATTGCTATATTTCTCTAAAGGTCTCCAAATAAAGTTGTGATTTTATATGGAAACTGAGAGTATTCCCACTGGATTCTAATAATCATGAATGTCTGTGCTTATCTACAGTTGGAGTAAAGTCTAAGCTCTTAAGACTTATACACACATGTCTTCATTCATACAATAAACATTAATTGAGTGCTTACTATGTTTCAGGCACTGGTACTACAGATAAGAAGGCAGAATTTAAAAGAGGAATATTTCTCATTTTAAGAGGACAAGAAATAGGAAAAAGACAAAAAGAAAGACAAGAATGGGATGAAATAAACTAACACATTCTGACTCATACTCACTTATGAGCTGCGAAGATCATCCTGGCTTCAAAATCACCATGTCCATGACCCTGCTGGCACCTGCCTCTGGCCCAGTGCCTAACACATTCTACTCCCCCCCATGTTAAATTCCTCCTCTCTGGCCTGCCACAATGCAAAGCACTCAGCCTGGTAATCTCTATGGCCACCGGTTAAGTTGCAGTGCAGACCAAGTGGCTGAGAGCTAGAGCTAAGGAAGTAGACAGTTCTCAGACGCCCCAGCTAAATTGGTGTAGTAGCACGACTGCTAATGCAATGCTCTTGAGTCCTGAACTGTGCTGACATCCTGAGAGGGATCAAGGGAGTCAGCATTACATGGCATTACATTATACTGTATTACATTACATTACACTACACTACACTACATTACATTACATCTGATGCCTAAAACTGGCATTATTTTACATTCTTGGGACACATATCTTGCAGAGGCACAAATACTTAGATGGGAACCCCAAAGTCCCATACTTGAAAGAAAAAGTAATGGACAAACAAATGTAGGTATTTTTAAATGCTATTTTTAAGTTTATAGAACATTTCATCCTTTCAGATTAAAACGTATTTAGGGACCTCTGCACCGCTATCACATAGAATAAGTAAATTTCAGTTAAAATAAGAGTATTAACACCAGCCTTAACAATATCATTAGCTAGAAGAGAAATTTTAGCTAATGATACCCAAAGGTCAAAAGACTTGATACCCAAAGGTCAAAAGAATTCAATTCATAGGTCACTTGGAAGTTCCCGCTTAGGAACTTGAGAAAGGCATTTAATGCTGTACTTGGACTTAGAAGCACTTTCTCAAGAATAAATCACTAATAAGAATCCTCCCTTCCATCATATTGGGTTACCTCACAAGTCAGTCCAAATGCCAATGCTTTTTGCTTTGATTTTCCCAAAGTATTAGTAATATATTGTTATTCACTTCTGAATGATATTTCTCTGAGTTTTAAAAAAGTAAACCTAATTTAAGGTGTTGCTGATATACTAAAGTAAAGTTAATCATAATGATGTGGTTTAGAGCTAGGCATTTGAAGAAACAACTTCTCCTACGTCATTTCTGTAAAAGCATCTCTTGGCCTGGAGCTGTGCCTGGGACTTCTATACACAGTCCGTGTAAAAACTGTGATATATTTACCCCAAAGAACTTACAGTCCAAATATATGACACAGATCCTCAGGAAGAGTTTAAATCATTTTAGAATTGGTACTAAAAATTAGGGGATGGCAATTGTTAAGATAAAACATTTCAGGGCTTCCCTGGTGGAGCAGTGGTTGAAAGTCCGCCTGCCGATGCAGGGGACACGGGTTTGTGCCCCGGTCCGGGAAGATCCCACATACGGTGAAGCGGCTGGGCCCATGAGCCATGGCCACTGAGCCTGCGCGTCCGGAGCCTGTGCTCTGCAACGGGAGAGGCCACAACAGTGAGAGGCCCGTGTATCGCCAAAA
>RJWK010039397.1:0-20405 GCA_004363435.1 Platanista minor | reverse complement strand
ACTGCTGTGGCTTCTCCCGTTGCGGAGCACAGGCTCCGGACGCACAGGCTCAGCGGCCATGGCTCACGGGCCCAGCTGCTCCGCGGCACGTGGGATCTTCCCGGACCGGGGCACAAAGCCGTGTCCCCTGCACCGGCAGGCGGACTCTCAACCACTGCACTACCAGGGAAGCCCAACAACCACTCTCTTAATCTCTAGTTTTTGCCGTCTTCTTCCCACTGCTTACTGTTGGTGGGTTGAAGAACCTGGCTTGTGTGTGCTGTCTCCTTTCCCCACCAACTAGATTTCGCTGATTGCATCTTCTTGGTGTAATTCAGCGTGTTTGTCTGTCCTGTGTGGATTTCCTGCAAATTAGTGGTCAGACCCAAAGCCTTGATCTGATGCAGGTTCTACTTTTTTGGGTTTTGTTGCTTTTTTTTTTGGTGTGAATACTAGCTGCTGTTGATCGTTAATCATTAGGGTCTGTTAATGCATTGGGGTTTGTACAACGCTGATGCTCTGTATCCACAACAAAAACTTCCCCTGGGCAACGGTTTGGGTTTGGACCTGTCTTGAAGGCAGGGGAATGTCGGTGAACAGCACGAAGGCAGGACAGCCTGGTGAGAAGAGAGGCTGGTCCAGGTCGGCGGACACTGAGCGTGATGTCGGGGGTTTGGAGGTGATGCTTTGGGTACCCGGAAGGTGAGCTGAGGGTGGGGCTTTTTTCTGTTCTGCAGGTAACTGGGCCCCTCTGAGTATTTGGCAGGTGTGTGACAGGCTGGGGTGGTCTGGCCGGTGACAGGAGTCTTCACCTATGTTTGGTGGGGACGTGGTAAGGGTCCCTGTTGGTGGCAGGTCAGTGCTGAGGGGAGAGCAAGGAGGCCTGTGTCTAGGGCGGGAGGTGAAAACCACTCCCCCCAGTTGACCTGCTGGTGTCAGCGAGGCAGACCCCGGGTGAGGGAGGAGCAGCAAGGGTGAGTTTTCTTTTGTAGATATGCTAAATTTAAGGCGATCCTAAGAAATCCGGGAGAAAAAAATCCATGGCATTCACTTTGCATCTTTATAGCACCCAGTGCATTTTGCCTGGTGGGGGCCTGTTTCCTTCATTCTGTTGTAAACTCCATTTGCTCGCCACCCAGGACCATCTTGGTTATCTTTTGTCTTTCCAGTGTCTACCGTAGTGTTTTCTTTTTACTCGATAAATCCTTATTATGTTCAATTCTTTATTGTTTAAAAGCTAAACCAATTGAGTTGAAACTTGTGTACACGTCTGAAAAGCCCTGCCCCCAGCCCGGCGTGGCGCCTCTTCTCGCTTGGCCCTCCCTTACCCCTGGCGCCCTGTGTGTGGTTCTCTCCAGCTCTGCCTGGAGTGCAGGGTGCTGACTGTCAGGCAGTGTGGAGGGAAGTGGACCAGGGGGCCACTTGCCAACTGACCTACTTAGATATAGGTAGTGGATGTCTGTGGGAAGGTAAACGCATGAGCTCTCAAAGGGCAGCCAGTGAAGTCTTCTGCAGCACCTGCAACCTCTCCACCGCCCTCCTGTGAGTGAATTGGCCCTCGGTGTTGGTAGATTGAGCGCGGGCAACCCCGAGCCGGACTGCTGCTCTGGCTGTTAGAGGCCGACTGCCTCCCTCTTGGCTTCCTTAGATCTTGTCCAAAGCTGTGCCCTCAGGAGACAGGCCTGGAAGGAGGCACCCAGCTAGAAGCTGCATGGGCACATGGAGGGGGGAGCCTGAGAGAGCACCTGCGCCTGTTTGTAGCCAGTGTCTTCACCTGTAAAGTGGGGATAAGTGCCTCCCTTCCTGTGAGGATAAAGCACATTAATGCATGCTAGTGCACAGGGCAGGGCTGGGCAGGTGTGGTGCTGGCATGGGACTCGGGACTGAGCTGAGAGTTGTGGTTTCACCAGGTGCTGGGGTCCTGTGATAAAGGGCTGGTGAGCCACTTTCTCTCAATGATGGGATTCTAGGGGTGAGTTAAGGGAAAAATGCATGTCTTGGGTGAAAATTCTCTGAAAAATAAATGCTGTGAGCTTCCCTGGTGGTGCAGTGGTTAGACTCTGCCTGCCAATGCAAGGGACATGGGTTCGATCCCTGGTCTGAGAAGATCCCACATGCCGCGGGGCAACTAAGTCCGTGCGCCACAACTACTGAGCCCACGTGCCACAACTACTGAAGCCCGTGCGCCTAGAGCCCGTGCTCCACAACGAGAAGCCACCACCATGAGAAGCCCGCGCACCGCAACGAAGAGTAGCCCCGCTCGCCGCAACCAGAGAAAGCCCGTGTGCAGCAACGAAGACCCAACGCAGCCAAAAATAAATAAATACATTTAAATAAATAAATAAATGCTGTGGCGTAAATAGAAAAGATGGTGAGAAATTCGATTATAAAACTGTAGGAACTCTGGGTGGCAATTTTTTCTTTTGTCTTTAGAAGAGAAACAAAGAACTAGGTTGATGTTTTGAGGGATTTGAATCTCGTTCCACCAGGGAAGCATCTCGCCTGAGACGGTGGGCGTCCTGGGTGCCTGGAGCGTGGTGTTGAGAAAGAGGCTGAGCCCCAGTCTGGGCTTATCGGAGGAGGAGGAGGAGGGCACCCAGATGGGTTTATCAGTGTCTGCCACGGGGGCAGCCGGCGAGGGTGGTGCCCTCCTGGCTGGCCCGGCGAGTTGCCATCCCAGCACGATGTACTTTAAGGATGAGACACACCCTACTAAGCTAACTGATGGTACCTGGTGTTGTTCCAACAAACATTTATTTGAAGAGCGGTTTATATTTTATTTTTGCCTGTTTTTATCAAAATAGGTGTTTTTAAGTCCGTGTCGTAGTGTCGTAGAATGATGGTTGTTAATGAATCTTGCAGAGTCACCTTTCAGGTTGGGCATGCTCAGGCTGCTGCTGTAAGGTGGGGTTTTATTCCCCTGGTCCAGGTCCCTGGCCTCCTTTGAGGCAAACCTACAGCACTTTCCCCTGCTTCTGTTACTTGTGTGGTCTATTCCAAGTGTGTCTGCACGTCAACAAAGGGAGAGAAAAAAGATCCGGTGAGGCGGTGTTTTCAAAATGTCACAGCCTCTTTTTTTTTTTTTTTTTTTAATTGAGCCAAAATTCACATAACATAAACCATTTTAAAGTGAACAATTCAGTGGCATTTAGTACCTTCAGTGTCAGGCGACCATCACCTCTATCTAGTGCCAAAATATTTTCATCACCCCAAAAGAAAATCCTGTACCCATTAAGGAGTCACTCCCCATTCCCCACTCCCTTCATCCCTGGCAGCCACCAGTCTGCATTCTGTCTGTGTATTTGCTTCATCTGGATATTTCATGTAAATGGAATCATAAAATATATGACCTTTTACGTCTGGCTTTTTTCACTGAGCATAATGTTTTCAAGATTTGTGTCCTAGTGTGTGTCAGCACTTCATTTTTCTTTATGGTTGAATAACCCATCATGTGGCTATATCACAGTTTGTTTATCCATTCATCTGTTGTTGATAGGCATTTGAGTGGTTTCTACCTTTTGGCTCTTGTGAATAGCGCTGCTGTGAACATTCGTATACACCATATTCGATATGTCTTCATTCCTCTCGGGCGCATACCTAGGAGTGGAATTGCTGGGTTTTACTCTGAACCACAATGTATTTGCTTATTTGTTCAGACCTAGAATACACAGAAAGTAGTTTTAGAATGACTACCCGGCCCCTGGGAGAAACAAGCCTGCTCACTGGAGAACTGATCTGTGCATGGCTCCCCAGCATTTGGCCATGGAGAACTCAGTCAGGATGTCAGCTTCCGAAGTTCCTCCCTCGCTTCTTGTCCACCCCCTTGGGTGGGGTTAGCACGCAGTCTTAGGGCGCCTGCTCTGCTCTGTCCTCCCTTCTCTAACAGTTACTGAGAGGGCTGTGCAGCATATGCTACATTGCATTATTGTTTTGTTTTTAATTTATTTTAATTAAAGTATAGTTGAGCATTGTTGTTTTGTATCTCTCGTGTCCTTGCTCTGAGTTCTTCTAGTATATGAGAAACTCAGTTTAGGGAATTCTCTGGTAGAACAGTGGTTAGGACTCCATAGTTTCACTGCTGAGTACGTGGGTTCAATCCCTGGCTGGGGAACTAAGATCCCACAAGCTGTGCGTGTGGCCAAAAAGAAAAAAATTTAGTTTAATGTTTGTGGATGGGAATAAGCAGTCTGGTGTGAAAATGAGACTGTTATTCATGTTGCAGTTGAAATCTGAAACAAATTGAGGCGACTCGGGACCCCAGCTCTTTTATAGGGTTGCCCTCCTAAACGTTAGGGTTGCTGCAAGTATGTGCTGGAGCCCAGGAGTAGAGACTTGGTGACAGTGGCCGCTGCCTGGGAGGGCTGGCTGTCTACTCTACGCACATGGACTGTTGGTACAGTTAGAATCCCAGGCATGTGTGCTGCCCGCTCACTGGCTGGCCTGGAAGCCGATGGGCCGGGGGCAGCCTTCCTGGACCAGGTGCAGCAGCCGTGATCTCCAGAACAGGGGCGCCGACCCCCCACTTCCGCTCCACACGTTTTCCTTACGGTCTGGACTGTGACCACAGGCACCGTTGCCTTTTGGTTCTAATTAAAAAAAAAAAAATTATTCTACCCTTCATGATAAAAGGAATACATGCTCATTTCAAATAATGTAGAAGATACTGAAATAAAAAGAGAAAATATCCACTGGTAATATTCCTTAGAAGAAATAGTTAACGTGTTAACAATATGTATGTGTTTGCTTCCAGACATTTTTTTCTATACATACACAGTGGGGGTTAGACCACACTTAAAATTTGATGTTGTTTCTTTTCACCAATATCTTGAGCATTTCTGAGTGCTATTTATTTGTTGGGGGGGGTATGTTTACAACAGTGTTTAAAGTAAATAATGATGGCAGTACACTTGTGTCAGGTGGTGGTCTCCCATGGGACACAGGTAATGAGCACGGGCAGCTGTGGCCTGATTCCTGGTTAGGTGCCACCCAGCTGTGTGACAGTTCTCATGCCCATTATACCAAATGGGCATGAGACTGAGGTGCGAGACGGAGAGGACGATGACATGCCAGTAATTCCCTCAGAGAGTCATTGTGAAGGTTCTGTGGGTTAACAGGCTCGAGCACTCCTGTAGCTGCTGGTTTCACTATCATCCTTACGTGTACTCAGAGCTCACACTCTTTTCCTTCAGAGCACTTTTTTACCGCCCCCAGTAAAGTGTTGAGGGATGGCTTGGTGTCCTGTCTCTCACTGACCCTAAGCTGCCAGAGGGCAGGACCATGTTTCGTGGCTGCATCCGCAGCACTGTTGCTAGTGGAGATTAGGTTGTCGGTATCCATTTGGTGGAGGGTGGGTGTGTGTGTGTGTGTGTGTGTAGGGTGGGGGAGGAGACAGGCTGCTTACTAAAAACACACAGGCACTGGATAGAAACGGTTAGTGCCAAGACATGTCTATTCCCCAGGTGTTAATTACACATGCCCTGTGCTAATAAGTCGACTTCATGCATAAGGTGGGCTCTGGGACACCTGCTGAGCACCCTCTGGGTGGACGCCATATCCCAAGGCTGAAAACAGAAGAATGGAGCTGCTCCACCCCGTGGGGAGCTCCCCTTCTGGGGGAGCCCAAGGGAACTGGACAGGGGCTCTGCAGCTGCGTCCTGGGTTCACAGCATCACCTCACTCACCACGTTACTGCTGGTGCCTGTAAAATGGGGGTGATGATAGTACCAGTTTTTATTATAACTAATAACAATGTAAAATTGTGTGTCAGAGCTAGCAGGACATTTGTCAGCGTAATGTATCTTATATATAATGTAGAGATATATTTAGCTGTAATAAATGCTGATTGTAATTATCAACGTTATAAGATTGTTACTTACATAATAATCAATATAACTTGTTACAGCGATCACATTAAGAGTTACTTTATCGCGAAGGTAAAAAATGAGTTAACGTGGAAAGTGCCCGCGGGTCCCTAGGGCGTGCGCGGTGCTCATTATCACAGCGATGACTTCCGCGGGCGGCAGAAATGTTGCGGCTTCTTTAAGGAGCATGCCCTTCGAGGGACATTTGTGCCAGCGCTGCGCAGGGCAGGTGTGGGCTTGGGGACGTCGTGGGGAGGCTTCTCTCTGGCCTGGCCCATGGGGCAGAGAAGTTGTGCAGGGCTTGGTCACAGGGGTGCCTGTGCAAGGACGTGGACCTCCCAGTGCAAACCCTCTGTAGTGCCTCCAGTACTCCACTGAGCGTGGCCTGCGTGGCAGCACGTCCGTCAGTCCACAGGATCTTCCTTTATATTCCAGAAAGGTGCATCCCCTGGGGGTGAGCTTTGGTTTAGAGATTAGAGATGACAAATCGACACAGATGAGTGATGTAGCATGTGTGTCTCATAAAAAACCCTTCTTGGAATGGGAACAGCTTTTTCTTTTTCTTTTTCTTCTAAGTGACCGTTCTGGTCTTTGGTCCAAGTTGTTTGCTTGGACATTGTCACAGTTCTTTCTAAACAAAGCCCCAGAAGAAACAAAGCAGACCCGTTAGTGCTGTAACTCAACAGTGTGTTTTAATTTGGAACAGGCAACTGCGTGGATGGGATATGTGGTTGGTGCCTGGAAGGGGAACATCTCTGTGTGTAATGAAGCTGTGTGGAGAGCTGGAAGACCGAAACTTCCAAGAAGCTCGTCTAGCTTTTTAAACTAGCAAAACCACTCTGAGCGTGTTAAATTTCATTTAACTTGTGTTTATCTCCCCAAAGCATGCCACAGTCCACAGGAACTACTGTTTCTGACCTGATGTGTGGTGCCCTTTTATTCTGTCCCTAAAATATCAGCTGTTGATCCACTAGTGGAGAGGCCCCCTCTTCAGTTTCGCTCTTTGGCTTTGTCTCTCCCACCGCTCAGATGGCTGTTTCAGTGTGGTGAAAGCTGGGCCTTGCGCTCGGCAGACTCCCTGGGGCCAGGGCAGCAGCGAATGGCCACCTGTGGGCCCTGGAGCCTAATAGCAGGTGTAGGCAGCTGGTGGTGGCTGACCCCTGGTTGGCTGCTCCTGGGCCAGTAGGACCTGAGTCCTGCATGGTGCCCTGTCTCCATCCACTTTATTACATTTTTGCTTATTTATTTGTAAACATTTATTTATTTATTTATTTTGGCTGCACCGGGTCTTTGTTGTGTCACATGGGATCTTAGTTGCAGCATGCGGACTTCTTAGTTGCGGCATGCTGTGTGATCTAACCTGGGTTGTTCCCTGACCAGGGATCGAACGTGGGCCCCCTGCATTGAGAACGTCGAGTCCTACCCACTGGACCGCCAGGGAAGTCCCATTTTTTGCTTACTTTAAAAGTGATTTGTTTTAAATGTTTGCATTTAGCCAATCAATACCTGTATCCTTACAGCTAAAAGTGCTATTTACAGCATGATTACAGGACTTAGGAAGCAGTTAATTGTGGACTGTGCTGAAAGCAATGAGTGAGTGAATGGCAGGGACCTGCAGGGAGTGGCCACAGGTCCGTGTGTGAGGAGGGCATTAATGAGAGTCACACACGTGAAGTTTGAGACTCGGGAAGTGGCTTCAGCTGGCAGGTGTATGAAGACTGCAGGGTGCCAGGAGGTCAGTTCAGTGATGGCAGTAGCAGCTCAGTGGGCATCCTGCTGGCTGCATGCCACTCGGAGGGTGCTTTTCTTTTTTTTTTTTTCTTTTTTAACATCTTTACTGGAGTATAACTGCTTTACAATGTTGTGTTAGTTTCTGCTGTATAGCAAAGTGAATCAGTTATACATATATACATGCATCCCCATATCTCCTCCCTCTTGCGTCTCCCTCCCATCCTCCCTATCCCACTCCTCTAGGTGGTCACAGAGCACCAACCTGATCTCCCTGTGCTATGCGGCTGCTTCCCACTTAGCTATCTGTTTTACGTTTGGTAGTGTGTATATGTCCATCCCACTCTCTCACTTTGTCCCAGCTTACCCTTCCCACACCCCGTGTCCTCAAGTCCGTTCTCTACATCTGCGTCTTTATTCCTGTCCTGCAGTGGTTCTTCATAACCTTTTTTTTTTTTGATTCCATATATATGTGTTAGCATACGGTATTTGTTTTTCTCTTTCTGACTTACTTCACTCTGTATGACAGACTCTGGGTCCATCCACCTCACTACAAATGACTCAGTTTCGTTCCTTTTTATGGCTGAGTAATACTCCATTGTATATACGTACCACATCTTCTTTATCCATTCGTCTGTTGACGGGCATTTAGGTTGCTTCCATGTCCTGGCTATTGTAAATAGAGCTGCAATGAGCACTGTGGTACATGACTCTTTTTGAATTATGGTTTTCTCAGGGTATATGCCCAGGAGTGGGATTGCTGGGTCGTATGGTAGTTCTATTTTTAGCTTTTTAAGGAACCTCCATACTGTTCTCCATAGTGGATGTATCAATTTACATTCCCACCAGCAGTGCAAGAGAGTTCCCTTTTCTCCACACCTTCTCCAGCATTTGTTGTTTGTGGATTTTTTGATGATGGCCATTCTGACCGGTGTGAGGTGATACCTCATTGTAGTTTGTTTTTTTTTGTTTGTTTTTTTTTTGTGGTACGCAGGCCTCTCACTGTTGTGGCCTCTTCCGTTGCGGAGCACAGGCTCCGGACCTGCAGGCTCAGTGGCCATGGCTCACGGGCCCAGCCGCTCTGCGGCATGTGGGATCTTCCCGGACCGGGGCATGAACCCGTGTCCCCTGCATCGGCAGGCAGGCTCTACCACTGCGCCACTAGGGAAGCCCCCTCATTGTAGTTTTGATTTGCATTTCTCTAATGATTCGTGATGTTGAGCATCCTTTCATGTGTTTGTGGGCAATCTGTATATCTTTGGAGAAATGTCTATTTAGGTCTGCTGTCCATGTTTGGATTGGGTTGTTTGTTTTTTTGATATTGAGCTGCATGAGCTGCTTGTAAATTTTGGAGATGAATCCTTTGTCAGTTGCTTCATTTGCAAGTATTTTCTCCCATCCTGAGGGTTGTCTTTTCTTGTTTATGGTTTCCTTTGCCGTGCAAAGGCTTTTTAAGTTTTCAGAGGGTGCTTTCTCGTATTCGGGCTTGGCCTTAGCGGGACCTGTCACACCGTCCGTTATGGACGTGAGGAAACTGAGGCATGCAGAGTGCAGGGCACACAGCGGGAAGTGCCGGATCCCTGACCTGGACCTGGGCGGCTACCTGCGCTCCTAGAACCTTGATCCCCAGTGCCCAGACAAGTGGGTGAAACTTGCTGGGGTTGATGAACGCGTGGGAGGGTAGCTGCTGCGTGGCTTTGCCATTATTATGCAAATGCACAGGACTCTGTAAGGGAATTCTTTGTAGTAGCACAAACTTCATTACGAAATAAAAGGGAAAAATTGACTTAGCGTAAGTCCAGTGTTTTGATTAAGGAACATTCAGTTGATTTTGGTGGGGGGAGGGATGCCGTTTTGCATTAGTGAATACTGACTGAGTCTTACTTTTGCTTTCTTTAAAACGGTGGATTTCTGAGTCTGTTTCGGGCTGTGGCGCCTCCCAGCTTGCCCCAGGAGGGGACGTCCACTAGCTGCCCTTTGCTGACATCCCGGGCGTTGCCTTACCACTCGCTGGCGTCGTCGGGTCACTCTCACATGCTTTTGTGAGGGGGGTGAGGACCAGGACGGGGCGATGGGGTGAAGGGCCTTGTTCAAGCCCGAGCTCCTGGATCCCTGTACTCTTTCCCCCCTTTTCACATCAGAATGGGACGGGCTGCACTGGGGGAGGTGGCCCGGCGAGCCGAGGCCCTGTTTACGCTGCTCCCCTTGGCTCGTGAGACGGCCGCGTGTCGCCCCCTTGAGATCCGGTTCCATCGTGTGGCAGTGGGGGAGGTGGGGGAGGAGGTGTGTGTTGTTGTGCTTCTTTTTTTAAGGTTAAACTGGAAAATAGGCAAAGGAAAGCATGCCGTGGACTTCGAGAGTCCTCAGGTGATTTCCCCTCTCTGCAGCTTCATAACGTGTGGAGATCCCAGGGCTGGTGAGGAGCGAGTACCAGTCCGTGACCCTCCAGCATGGTGGCCGTTGATGATGCTGTTTGCTCACTGAAAGTGGTGAGGAGCCCCTGTTTGCTCGGATGTTGTCCCTGGTGAAATTTCATGTATTTTGAAGTGAATGATGTTTGCTGTCTTTGACTTGAGCACTTGACAAGTAGTTGTTTAAACTGAAGTAACTGGATGCCCTTGGAGGTGAAGTGAGGATTTGCCAAACCTTCACAGAAGGTGCACAGTGCACTCATCCTTGTATTACAGGGTCCTGAGAGCTCAGTACTTACGCAGACTTTGTGTGCCCACCTTCCTCCCCATCCCTGGTTGTGGGTACTAGGAGAAAACTAACTGTGTTAATGCAAACACAGTTGTAAATCACTTAACCATTGAGCTCTGCTGTGGATCATTTCAGTTCCTTTGGAACAAGTCGGGGCTACTGCCGTGTTTACTAGTGATTGACTTTGTGTTTACTCTGGTGACATTTTCTGTATGCGTCCGTTTCCCGTTTTGGTGGGTAGTTTCCTAGAGAGAGTGGCTGTGGAGTGCAGTCTTTAATTGCTCACCTCTCATACCAGTAAGACACAGCCCTGGTGGTGAAGCCGTCTCTGGTCGGCTGGTCAGGTGAGCCACCAGATGGTGGCAAGAGAGCGCAGTCACCGGGGACGGTCAGACCACCCAGCTCCTCTTCTTGCTGCTCTTATCTGTTGGGAACCGGATCAGAAACATCTGCAGTACCTCCTTTACTAGTCAGAGTTTCCTTTGGGTCACTGACATTTGCCACCTGTACCCTTATTCCTGGAGAAATTCAAGGCGGAGCCACTCTGGATGGCCAACCACACCCATAAAGTGATAAATTCAGGCAGTGGTTCCGGAACCTTTTTGTGTCAGGACCTCTTTATATTCTCAAATTACCAAGGGCCCCACAGACCCTTTGTTTATGTGGGTTATACACTGTATAAGATCTTAAAATTGAGAGGGTTAAAAAATATTTAATGTGCTGTAATGACGAATATTTAATGTACTGACAAGAAATCTGATGTGTATTAATATATCATATTCTTATGCAAGAATTGTTTAAAACTAAAAACGATGTAATGAGAAGAGTGGTGTTTCACATTTTTGTAACTCTCCTTAGGTTTGGCTTAATAAAAGCAGCAGTTGGTTTCTGCGTTCAGTCTGCTGGGATGTGGTGTTTTGGTTGAAGTATATGAAGAAACTCTGGCCTCACACTGGTCTGTGGCTGAAAGGGAGGAGTATTAGAGGCCTTTGCAGGTTGGGGATGTTCTTCTTTTGCCACCACACCAGAACGCAACAAGTCGTAGTTTCTTACAAGCTAGTCTCCGTGCAGGGTCCAGAACCGCACCCGTTGCGGCGTGAATCGATCTGTAGCCAGGTGACTTTGTGATGTCCCGCGTCGTCACTGGAGGACATTGGTTTGCAGAGTTTTCAGGTCTTTCAAACACAGGGAAGAGTCTCACACTCAGGGACATCACATCACTGCTGCTCTCACCACAAGTCTAAGTATTTGGAGGCTTTAAGCTCGTGGCGGCGGGTACAAGTTTTCCACAATTCTAATTGTCACGTTAAAGCTTGAATTTTATCATCGCAACAAATACCGACAGCCGTGTTCTTGGAGGGGCAAGTCCCCTTGGTTCAGTTTTGAGATGGTGTCTGCCCAGCTCCCAGCTCCAGTCCCCGTTGAAAAAGGAGGTCAGCTCACAGCTCACACTGGCGCCATCGCATCGTACCTTGGGGTATGAACATTTCCTGCTTCTCACACAGATAGTGAGAAAGCCTGAGAGTCAGCGTTTCATGAACGCATTCCACTGCTTTGTTAAGGACATTTCTAGCTAAACTGGGTTTTCCCCATTCTGGTGATGGACCCGGTAAGAGCACAGATCGGCACCGCTGCCTTGGTTGGTGCTGAGGCACCTGCAGTTTTCTACCTGCCATTGAACCATCAGTGCAGTTGTCAGCACAGAAAGGGCAAATGACATCTCAGTGTTTGATGAACATAGTTTTGACCTTGGGAATCCCCTCAAAGGGTCTTAGGACCCCCCCACCCCCACCCGCCCTGCCAGGAGTTCCCAGGACCGCTCGTGGAGAACTGCTGAATCAGGAGAATCCTGAGTTCTGTTTCAATCTACCGAACGATCTGTGTGTGAATACTTAATGCCACAGTGTGTTAGAGAGATGTTCCACTTTAATTAAATTGTATCATGCTTTACAAGCATGTTTTGATAAAACTACCCAAGAAGACAGTCCGATTTGGAGTTTGAATTCTTGTTTGTGTGGCCCGTCTGGGACTGCAGGAGGGGTTTGGGGCTGGAACAGACCTGGATGGCCTGTCCTTGGAGCAGGTGTAGGTGGGAAGCCCTAGGATTGACTGTGGGACGGAAAAGGGACCCTGCTGCGGAAGGAAATGGGGTCAGTGCTTTCTTTTGGGTTCTTGGTGAAGGAGTGTGGCTCTCCCTCAGGTCTCAGAGCTCTTTTTGAAAATAGGCAACTTAAGTGAGTAGTGTCTTGAGTTTGCTGAATTCTGTTTGTGCTTTTTGTGAGGTGTTTATAAAAGTTGTCCTGTTAAGAAAGGCTCTGTCTTCGCCAGCAGATGCTGATGGAATTTTCCAGTAATGGGAGCCCTCGTTGAGTTGGGATTTTCTTCTGAGGTTATGAGTCTGGAAGTGCTTCCATTCCTGGCTGGCATCCAGAAGGAGGTTAAAACATTTCTGTGGGCCTAGAGAAAGACCCTCCCCCGCTTCCCTGCCACCTGTCCTGCTTGTTCTTTATCACACTGTATTTAAAAATAAAGTGTATCCCCCCTCCCTCCCCAGGAAACAGCCTGGGGCCCTCTTGGAGATTTGTTGCCGGGGTGCCTGTGTGAAGGAAGCACCATCGCTTGGCTGCATCTTCGAGTGGTTTTTAGGGGTTTTTGCTTGTAGCTTCTGACCTGCTCTAGAAAAAATATGAGTGAATGGTGTGACCTACATAGAGGAAGGTGTTCTAATTGATTCCTAACGAGCAGGCAGTCACTTCCCCGTGTGTGAAAAATTGTTGGTAAAGAGTTGTGCTGACTTACTTGCTGTCTTGTCACAGCCCTGGCCCAGGGACAGGAACAGCAGCCGCTGTCTGTTGTCAGGATCAGTGCCGTGTTCCCCCGCTGCCCTCTGTGCTTCTGATCGCTGTCACTGTACCTGCCTTCCTTCCGTGTGTGGAGCACCGCTCTGGTGCTGGGCCCTGTCCTAGATGCTAAAGAGAAAGTGGACCAAAGCAGATGATTCCTGCTCTCAGGGAGCTTAGGACCTGGTGGGGGGAGATGGGCAAACAGTCAGTGGGTAGAATGTATGCCGCGCTGGGTTAGGGCAGGACTCTGGACAGCGGGTTCCTGCCGGACGGAGCAGGAGCGTGCAGCCGAGGAAGAACCTGCGTGCCGAGGCCCGAGCACGGCACGGTCCTGTGGGGCTGTGGCCGGGGCCCCGCTGTGGCCACACTGCCTACTTGGACACAATCAAAGGTTGCCGGCTATTTATAGAACGCGTTCTAAACCCTGGAGTGGGTCAGGACCGGGTCCTCGCCCGCCCCCCTGCCCCGCACTTCTGGCCGCATGGGTCCCGGCCCCCTTTCCTGCAGATGGACACTCCTTCCCAGGATCTGCTCAAAACGGCTTTCCTGTGAAACCCTGCCGAATAGCTAAGTCAGAATGCCTTGGTGTTCCCCCACGGCCCACAGGCACTCGGTTTGTTCCCCAGCGTCTGTCTCCTTCCCTTCGGGTTGTCCGTGACCTGCCAGCCCATCAGGGAGCTCGCGGTCCCGTCGAGCCGGCACGTGGTTAAAAGGGTCTGGTGGGTGTCAGTCCCTGGGGGTGGTGTTGGTGGGACCCGCAGGGAGGTCCCGGTGCAGTGGGAGGTGCCGGCTGGGCAGGAGGGGCACTGGACACTGGATGGATGGACGGGCAGGTGGACGGACAGAGCTGGCAGTGGACAGGGCTGCTCTGCCGTGCTGGTCCTGCGTGGGGGGACGCTCCTTGAGGCCACTGCAAAGTGCCCGTTTAGGTGTTCAGACGTCAAGAGCACTCTGTTCTGTGACCCTGGTGTCACTCTTTGGCACGATTGGAGAGCAAAAACCTGGCAGAGAAGCCCCTCCCTTACTGCTTCCGTCTAGCCCCTTTAGCATTTAGTGCTCCTGGCATTTTTTAAGTCTGGTAGATCGCTGGCCCCGAAGCACAGAAGCTCTGCTGGCCGAGAGTGCAGGGCTTGGTGGTTTTCCTGGCACCCCACCCGTGCCCGCTTGGGTAGCTGCAAGCAGCTATGCTCGGGTGAGGTTTCCAAATGACACGCTGTATGCCACGGGCCATGACCTTCCCTCTGCCTATGCTGTACCCGCCTGGCCTGTGGGCAACCTGCCGGACCTGAGCAACTCCCAGGATGGGGGAGAGAGGCCGTCTGTTGGGGTCTCCACTGACGATTGTGGAGAGGAGGACGTAAGGGGATACGGCCAGTGTGCCCAGGAGCTGGTGGTGTAGCACTGGAGAGGGGCGGGGCCTTGCCAGCGGGCACGGCTGAGTGAGAACAGAGGTGGTGTATCAGTATTGTCAAAGAAACGTGTAAAAACCCATGTTCTGATTGGTTATCTCTGTCTTGTATGACACTAATATTCAAAAAAACGCAACAGCTTTATTTTCTCAAGATACAGCTCACGAAGCCCCAAATTACCAGTTTTTTAATTTAATTTAATTTATTTTTTAACATCTTTATTGGAGTATAATTGCTTCACAACGGTGTGTTAGTTTCTGCTGTATAACAAAGTGCATCAGCTATACATATACACATATCCCCATATCCCCTCCCTCTTGCGTCTCCCTCCCTCCCCCCTTCCCTACCCCACCCCTCTAGGTGGTCACACAGCACCGAGCTGATCCCCCTGTTTACCACAGTATTTTCATGTGCTGTTGCTGAAGATCTGAAGAATCTGCTGGTGCTGATCATTCATGCAGTGAGTGTGTTCTCCACTGAAGACCCCAGAGGAAGGCCCCAGTTCCTCTCCACGGGGCTCGGGAGCTCAGTGCCCAGAAGACACATCCGTGAAGTATGGCGTATATGTGTATGTATATATGAATATATATTTGTATATATGTAGGTAGGTGCATAAAATACATATGACATCAAATTTACCATTTTAAAGTATACTATTCAGGGCATTAAGTCCATTCACAGTGTTTGCAAACCACCACCTCTTACCTGGTTCCAGAACTTTTTCATCACCTGAAGAGAAACCCTGTACCCATAGCTGCCCCTCTCCGTTCTGCATTCTCCCAGCTGCTGGCAGCCGCTCCCCTGCTTTCTGTCTCAGTGTATCTGCCTGTTCTGGATGTTTTGTATGAATGGAATTATACGCGAGGTGGGCTTTTGTATTTGGCTTCTTTCGGCTAACAGTGTTCTCAAGGTTCATCCAGGTTGTAGCAGGTGTCAGTACTTCATTCCTCTTTATGGCTGAATAATATTTCACTGTAGGGTTAGACCACATTTTGTTTTATCCATTCATTTGTTGATGGAAATTTGGGGTTGTTTCCAAATAGTAACGTTTTAAATTACAAAATTCTTCATTTGCTGTGTCTTCGAGCCTTACCAGAATTCAAATGTGTGTGACTCTTTTATCAGGGGACACACAGGCCCATCTGGCTCATCTTCCACGGTGTGCTGAGAGCGTCGGCTTTTGGAGAACGTTGCCACTGATCCCTGTTTGCCTTGTGGGAAAGGAGGGCAGCAAGTGGGAGCTACAGGTGCCTGCTTGTGTGTCTCACTGAGCCCCTTCCTTAGGGATTAGAATCTACCTGCTTCCTTAAGGCGAATTAAAATGTAGTTGATGTTCTGAAGAACAGCGTTCTTCCTCTGTGTATAGTATTATGGGGAAATCTTACCTAATTTTTAGTAAACCTTTCTGAGCTGTAAGGTTTTTGTTTGTTTTTGTTTTGTTTTTTTGGCCGCACTGTGCAGCATGTGGGATCTTAGTTCCCCGACCAGGGATTGGACCTGTGCCCCCTGCAGTGGAAGTGCAGAGTCTTAACCACTGGACCGCCAGGGAAGTCCCAGATGTAAGGTTTTTTAAGTCAAACTCAGTGAACCTGACTGAGTTATAAGCATGAAAAAGCAACATATTCTGCATAATTTGTTTATAATATTGGTCATATTTAGTATATTTCACGACTTGAAGGCACGGAGTATTAGACAGAGTGGGGAAAACAGTTATTTTTGACACTCTGCTCCGTCTTGCAGGAGTTGGTTGACATGCCCCTTTGCTGAGGACTCCGCAAACCTGGCAATTCTCCCTGCACGAGGGCTTTTAACTTGCCCATCCTCGCTTTGCTCCCGGGCTGACTCTGAGGCCTCTGAGCAGGCTTGTAGCTTTCCCCTCCTTTCTGGAAGAGTTCCCTTCACTTAGCTTTGTCAGCCGTGTTTGTGGTCATTCATCTCCCTGTTCGCGCCTGCGGTCAGGAGGAAGCTGCTGGAGGGCCTGTGAGCCTGCACCCATGTGCGAGGCTGCCATCAGCCGGTCAGCTGGCCCCGGGGTCACGGCTGACTCAGAGCCCACCGCCCTCACGCAGCAGCTCCAGCACCACCGATGAGCGCTCCGCACCCTTCCCGGGAGAACGCCTGTGTGCTCGCCCACACCATCGCGTGCGGTTCCAGGCACGTGTGCCCTCTGGTTCAGAGCGGTGGCCCGGCCCTCGTGCATCCCTGCCTGGGAGGGGGTCTTCCCTGCCTGGAGTGCTGCTTCTGCAGCTGGCCTCAGCCCCACTCACTTCTTTCCTCTGGGAATCCCATGCACTGTGATCATCCCCGCATTTGCTCTTATGTCTTTCAAACTTTAAAGGTACTTTTAACTTCCTAACACGTATAAAAGGAAAGTCTAGTGGTCCCTGTGTGTTCATCACTCAGTCTCAAGAAGTACCAACATGTGGCCTGTCTCACTGGTACATTTTGAAAGAAATCCCACATCGCATCATTTATCCACACATACCTCAGTGTGTGTCTCTGAAAGATGGGGACTCCCTCTAGAAACAGGGTCACAACACTGACTCTTGAGGAATGGCCCCTCCTTCGTGTCATGACGTATACAGTAAGCACTCATTTCCCAAAGGCATGTTTACTGTTGGTGTGTGTGAATCAGTGTTTGTGCACAGAATTAGCTGTTAATTCTACCATGCCCAAACTTTTTTGCCTGTGTGATTTTCAGATTCTTGAGAGTTAACTCCCAGCTACCTGCCCAGCAGAGGCCGAGTCTGCTTCTGACTTTTCCCACAGTGCAGGGCATGCGTTGGCCGCTCACGTTTTAGGAGTGTTTTCCATTGTATCATTTGCCTGGTGCTCCCCCAAGCTCTGGCTTCAATTCAAGCAGCATCTCCCCTTGGCCTGAGCCTCCAGGCCCACTGGGTGTGCCTGGGCCACCGCAGGCTGGCTGGACAGCTTTGCCACCTTGGCTGGTCCCCTCATGGGCCTGGACAGCTGGCACCTTCAGCGCTGCTCCCCGCTGCATCTCATTCCCTGCCCTGCCCCGGAAGGCAGGGTCCTGGAAGAGTGAGCGGCAGAAACACACAAACTCCTTTGAAAGCCCATGTCGTCGTGGAAAGTTGATGGCAGGCCGTGCACCTGAGGTGGGAGGGACCCCAGATACAGGCCATCAGCCCTATCTGCAGAGCTCCTTGTGGAGACAAGCTGTGACGGGGGCGGGGGGTGGGGTGGGGGTGGGGCTTAGTCCATTTGTACGAAATGCCCGGGGCAGGTGACAGGACTGAGGCAGAGCAGATCAGTGGTTGCCAGGGGCTGAGGGTAGGAGGGAACGGGGAGGGACTGCTTAATGCGTATGTGGTTTCTTCTTGGGGGTGATGAAAACGTTCTGGAAATACAGTGGCAAAGGTTGCTAAACATTGTGAATGTACTAAAAGCCACTAAATTGTACACTTTAAAATGGTTAGGATGGTAAATTTTATGTTATGTGAATTTTAATATGATTAAAAGAAAAACTGGGCTTGATCATTTCATGCATATTCATGATCCTAGATTTCCAAACTTGGCGTTGAGCTTGAAGGCGCCAGCATACTTCACTCTGAGGGATGCCTTTTTGGTTGAATCACGACGAACCAAAAATGACATCTGTGGTTCTACCTTAAGCTCAGTGAGGTCCACCAGGGTGCAGGAGACCCTGACTCTTACCTTCACCAAGCTGCAGAGGGCACTGGGCATGCATAGACCTCTAGCTAATGGTGGGGCCTGGTGCGGATGGGAAAATGCCATAATTATGTCATTTCAAGATAACAGCACTCCGCATCTGGCACCATCCACAATGCAAGATGTGGGCAAGTACCATTAAATTTTTTTTCAGTCTTCTGAAAAACTCAGAAACACATTTCTATTTCTTTTAAATTGTGGGCTTCTTTCTCTTATAAAAGAATTGATTAAAGAGGTCCAACAGTCCTGGGGTTTGATCTGCTTGATTTTCAACAAATTTACTCCTAATTAATTATTCTGACTCAAAAAAATTGTACTTCTACGGGATGCCACTATTTAGAAGTGACGTTTCAAATATCTAGTTGTACAGATTTGGGGAATTTGTTGATTTCTGTCGTTTGGTAAATTTGCTTTTAAGTATCCCCTCAGGGAGGTGCTTTCATTCCAAGTGTGGGGATTACAGTCAAATTAATGCTCAGTTGAATTGGATTGAGCCATGGGTATCCGCCACAGGAGCCTTGCTAAAGTGTGCAAGGAAATTTTACGTCTTAAAGCTAAAGCTTATTTTATTTGGTCTTTTCAGATGTTTTGCTTGGTATAAGGAACACTCTGGGATCTGTTTGTTTGGTAATAGCACCATGATATTTGCTATTCAATGTGTGCCTTGTTTTATTAACATTTAAAGTAACATTTCTTTTCAAAGTGTCATGATTATAATTTAAAATAAACATGGGAGTATTCTTATAGCAAAATCTGAGTTGAAACGCTTGGTTTCTAAATATATCACTGAGGAGAGGAAGCATTCTTTCCCTTCACAGTGGCAGTGTTGCAGACGTGACCCTGTAGATATATCCAGGCTGGGAATAGTTTGATGTGTAACAAGAAACCATGTTTATCTCAAAAAAGATAACATAAAGAGAGGCTGAAGTTTTTCCTTTGTAATGTTTATTTTTAACTTCTATTTTATTCTATTAAAAATAAAAAGACTCGTGTTCATTGTAGAAAAACATAGTGACTACAGGAGGATGCGTTAGTTGGGGCACATGAAGCTCTTAAATAGATCTAAACATAACGGCTCCTGTAGGAATCCAAACTCATGGAGGTTTATTTTTCCTCTGTATAAATTTCCAGGGGTGTGTGGGGTTCATGCCCTGTTCTGGGAGCATCCTGAGAGCAAGGCTGAGTGCATCTCCACCCTGAAGGCGAGGGGCCTGGACAGGAGGTCTTTGGGGTTTCCAAGGGTCCACCCGTAGCCTACCTCCTGCCTACACACACCTAACCCACCGTTGCCTGCACAAGCCGTGTAGCTGGGCAGCACATGCCCACTTGCCATAGAGGAACAAGCAACCAGACCATGGCAGACAGCCAGCAGACTCTGCCATGGTGAGGGAGAGAAAAGAAAATTAGAATCTACCTGAGCTCATTCATCACAGCCACTCACATCCGCCAACGTGCTCTTTGCCGGGTGTTGCTCTAACTGCTGGGGTAGAGCAGCGCATGCTGCCCTCGTCGGGTTTACCTGGTGCAGGGAGGACTCGATGCGGAACATGCCAGGCAGCAGAAGCTATGGAGGCAGACGGAGCAGGAGGTGGCGGAAGGGCAGATGCTGTTTTTAACCAGGTGGTCGGCAGTGGTCTCTTCTAAGGTGACACGTAAACAAAGGCCTGAAAGAGGGAAGCAAGCGAGCAAGCCACACAGATCTCTGAGGAAAGCAGGTTTCGAGCAGAAGTGCCAGGTGCAATGGCCCTGGGGTGGGAGCCTGTCGGGCAAAGAGGGGAGCAGTAGGAGATGCGAGAGAGGTCGGGGCAGTGGCAGGACTCCGGCTGTTACTCTGATCGAGATAGGGGGCCGCCGGGGGTTGGAACAGTGACATCATTTGCCCTCCAGTCTCTGGCTGCTGTGTGGACACAGAGGGAACCCGTTAGGAATTGTGGGGTCACCCACCAGGAGATAGGACGGCTTGGACCTGTGTGCCAACGGTGGAGGTGGTGGAGCTGAAGGAGTCTGCACAGTACAGGTGTTGAAAGGTGGAGGGCAGTCGGATTCAGTCGCGGGCTAGGTGTGAGATGTGAGGGACAGAGTCGGGTGACACCAGCACTTCGGCCTGAGCCGAGGACACCGGTGTGGGAGGTGTCAATGATGCAGGGCCTTGGTGGCCCTGTTACGCGGGTTCAGAGGAGCCGGTGCAGAGG
>RJWK010039396.1:0-20406 GCA_004363435.1 Platanista minor | reverse complement strand
TGAGCATTGATATATTTCTTATGATACTTCAAAATTACCATGTTGAACATTAATTATCATTATATAAGACCATATGTATATTATATTATATATAATATATATAAATATGTATATACATACAAAATATTGATCAAATCTTGACTTTTACTGAACCCAAAATGTACCAGGTGAAAATAATTAGTTGAATAAAATCTCTTCTCTCATCATATTTTCCTTTTCACTTTCCTTCATTTTAAGTGTTGAGACAGGCATATAAGAAGTGGTTGAAGGCTATATTCAACTATATGAAGCTTTCTACATTTTTTTTTCAGCCCAAAAAGACAGCCGAGGACTTCCCTGGTAGCGCAGTGCTTAAGAATCCACCTGCCAATGAAAGGGACACGGGTTCGATCCCTGGTCCGGGAAGATCCCACATGCCACGGAGCAACTATGCCCGTGCGCCACAACTACTGAGCCTGTGCTCTAGAGCCCACCAGCCACAACTACTGAAGCCGGCGCGCCTAGAGCCCATGTTCCGCAACAAGAGAAGCCACCGTAGTGAGAAGCCCACGCACTGCAAGGAAGACCCAACACAACCAAAAATAAATAAATAAATAGATAGATAAATAAATAAATTTATTAAAAAAAAAAAAGACAGTCGAGATGCTTTGTTTCAAGCAAAAGAATTTCTGAACAATTATCTATGAATTTAATACATAAATGGAATCACGGGTTAAATGTTTTTTCAATTCTTTAAAATTCCCTTGTTTCTGTCACCAGTAAAATAATCATGTTCCTAAAACTTTCTTCCAATGAACCAATCAACATCATCCTTAGTACGGTAAAGTTAAGAGGATTAGATTACATCTAGAAATGGCTCCCATGGCTCCTCAGGTTGGTAATACCCTCTGAGTGTCTATCTATGTCTCTGTTTCTCTTTCCCTCCCTTTCTCCCACCCTCCCTCTCTCTCTGCCCCCCTCTCATTTTGGGGGGGATAATATATATTCTTAAAATATACCTATTATAAGTACAAAATTCAGAGATTTGTAATGAATTTGCAGAGTTGGACAATAATCACCATAATTCAGTTTTAGATCATTTCCATCATCCCCTAAAAATTCTCTGGAGACCATTTGGTGTAATCTCACCCCATCCTCAGCACCACAAAATCTTCAGTTTGTCTGTTCTGGACATTTCATATAAGTGGACTCATACAATAATGTTTTTGGGGTTCAGTCATTTTGTAGCATACATCAGAATTTGGCTGCTTTATTGTTGATTTGTATTCTACTGCACAAATATACATATTTTGTTTAAGCATTTACCAAGTTGATAAACTTGTGGGTTGGTTACAGTGTTTACCCATACAAACAATGCTCTCATGAACATTTTCACACAGGTTTTTGTGTGAATACATGTCTCATTTTGCTTGGGCACATACTTACTATGTCATCTAATAAACACACATTTAACTTTTAAAGAAACTGTCAAATTGTGCTGCACTGTTTAATTTTCTCACCAGCAGTGTATGAAGGCTCCACTAGGAAAACCACTGGTTTCTGAGTCAGAAATCCTTGTTACGTGCTTTGTCATTTAGTGGGTTTGTCATTTTTGTCAAACCACAATCTATGAGCCTCACAATCTTCATGAGTAAGACAGCCATAGAACACTGGCCCCTATTGCACAGGATTTGCTACTAAGTGAGAAAAAACATTTTATATACTAGAAAATTCTATATTTTTATTACCTTGCATTTTGAAAATTACAACAAATAAAATCAAAAAATGTGCACAGATATATAGTTAAGAAAGACAGACAAACAGAGGTGGATGACTTGGGAAGGACTGTGTCATCAGAACTCAGCACAACTGCCTGAACACATAGTCAATAAATAGCTTAGCAGCCTCTCCCAGCTAAAAGACATGCGTTAAACAAAAAGCAGATATTCTGAGCTATGAAGAACAAGTGAATGTCATATTTGATCTCCTTTTTGCCTGTCTTGATTATCTCAGTAAACAAGGTGCTAGAGAGAGAGAGGAGTGATGTTGACTATATCCTGGCCGCCTTGGAGTCTAATTGGTAGTTTTCTTTTTTTTTTTTTTTTTTTTGCGGTACGCGGGCCTCTCTATGTTGTGGCCTCCCCCATTGCAGAGCACAGGCTCCGGACGCGCAGGCTCAGCGGCCACGGCTCACGGGCCCAGCCGCTCCATGGCACGTGGGATCTTCCCAGACCGGGGCACGAACCCGTGTCCCCTGCATCGGCAGGCGGACTCTCAACCACTGCGCCACCAGGGAAGCCCTAGTTTTCTTTTTATTATATCTTAAGTATTGGCTTACATCTTCGTATCTCATATTTCAATGTTTCTTTATTTTGTATTGTTTTTTCAAATCAAAGTTTTAAGTTTTTTTTAAAAATCTTAGCTGAAAGCTTTATTTAATCAGATTCCAGATGACTTTCTGCATGGTAAATGCCATATATTAGAAAGTACCAAAGAACTGGGATTCGAGAGGCCCCAGTTTATGCCTTTATTCTGCTAATGAATAATCCTTGGGCTTCAGAAAAATAAATTCACTCCTCTGGGTTTTTATTTTATTTGTTCCTGAATAATGAAAGGATAATTCCAGACCTAATGTGCCCTGAATTTAATCATTTTTACCATACGTATTCCTTGACTATAATAGATTAATTTTCATGTAACTTCTGTGACCGCCTCATGATTTACAGTCACAAATCTGTATTACATGCGTGCAGGGGATCTGATGGAGGGTCTATGACTTACACCTTCGCAGCAGTCCGGGAATGATTTTAAGTCCACTGGTGTGGAACTTAATGCCAAGTGGCCATTAAAGACATGACTCTGATTTCAACATTTAGGACAGAAGCTGACATGTGCTCATCACAGGACCCCTGAAATCTGACGTCCAATGTAATAAAGTCAGTAACACTTTACTGTGTTATACATTCATGTGTCAGATACAGGAAGAACATTCAACTGGCCCTAGCCAAGAGAGAAGATGAAGATACACCACTCTCACTCCATGTCAAATATAAGAAGTGCCAGGTTCAGCATCAATGATCAGAAGACAGTGAGTGCTAAAACCAGAGCAGTTTTTCTTTTCCTAATGTTAACAGAACTACCTCAATGAGTAAGATCAACTAGACTTTATACTCCTCATCCTTGTTTATCCCCTCAGCATGTGTTGCTCTGATAATTCTTCCTAATACGAAGCAACATCAACAATCTTACTGTTTTATTAAAATTTCCAACCGTAAAATGAATGTTCAATTGGCCTGATCTCATGGCTCTCTCCCAGTACTTCTTGTACCAACTGTTTTCCAAAATGTACTAGCTGACTCATTTAGAAATATTTTTCTCCTGTTATAATTATACTATTAAAACAAATTCACAATATTTTTATGTCAAACTTAAAGCAAAGGAATTAGCCCCATCTCAAATATATGATTGAATTTGCTGAAAATTCCACCGTTTCATTTTCCTTTTGTATACAAATGCCTTCAAAAATATTTAATGGATTCACTCATTCATGTAACCATTCAACAGGTATTTACTGAGTGCCTTCTGTTTGGCCAGCACTATTTTAGGTATGAGAGATAAATTAAAGCAAATGAATTCGCTGACCACATGGTGTTTTCATTCTAGCGGCAGAGACAGAAAATATACCAATGAAAACTATACAGTAAAACCTCAGGTAGTGATATTTGCCATGAAGAGGGTAGTAGGGGAGAATTATGTGAGAAAGTGTGTACTGAGAAAACACGTCTGTGGATGCCTCAGTTCAGCAGAGCTTGAATGAAATGAAGTTAGCATTTTTTAATTTACCCATGTATTTTCATGAGCATTTCTGAACTGAAAGAAAAACTGAGGAATCCATTCAAGAAATATTCATTGAGTGCCTTTTCTTCAGGTAGTAATTTTTGTGAATATTGGGTTCCCTTTTAATGATGAGGATTTCTTATCTTGAACTTTCCTTGTCCTGAAATAGTAGGTGATACTTTTCTTCGCACAGTAAGTTTTAAGAATGTTGGGTTCTAGCTTCTTTATGATCAGGAGTACGTCTTGAATTAGCTTTGCTCTAACAACAGCAGATAATACTTGAGGGATAGGGTAGCTCGTTAGGCGTCTTAGTGCAAAGGTGCGTGTACTTTGTGCTACACTGAAGTTTAGCTGCTCAGTTTCTTTAATACAGGCCCACTTTTGCTGTTATTGTTCTGTTGTTGTTGCCACTGGCCTGTTTTTACCTGACATCTTCTTATTCTTTGATGGCATTTTATTCAAAGAGGGCCTATTCTTCTTAGGTCATTTTTTTTCTTTCCTTACCCCACCAAGCCTCTAAGGGGCATCTTTACTTTCCATTGTGCTTCCTTCTCCCCTAGAAAGGAATCTTTCAAGTCTGCCAGTCCCCGTCTGTTCATTTTCCAGGCCATCCCCCTCTGTCTTCCCAGTAGCCAGTCATTTGATGGCACACCACAGACCTGTGGTGTGGCAGAACCTGTGGCAGACCTGTTCGCGGTGTTCCCCACTCAGGATGCAGTATCTCTTCTGCCCAAAGTCTAGACGATGTTATGCCTCTTCCACTACCAGCCGCATCTTACAACTCTTTGAAACATACCAGTGGACTTGGGCCTGCCTGCCCAGCCCAAGCCCCGCCTAGGAGACCCCAAGAGGAGACTCTTGCTCAGGAGGAAAAGGAGAAGCGAAGGGTTACCTGGAGTGAACCATGAGAGATTCGCGGGGGACGGAATCCACTAAGGAAGATGGCTTCAGATGGCTGCCATTTCTCCCACCACCACCCCTGCTCTTCCAGACCAGCCAAGACGCAGCCTTCCCCACAACCTGACAGCTTCCCCATGGACACACAGTCAACTTCAAGTCCTCGGGGACTCCGTCTTTGCTGATAACGCCTTGCTTGCCTTCATCTGTCCTCCCCTGCCTGGAGGTGAAGGTCTCTGTGCTCCACAGGGCCCAGGGCTGCGGCAGCAACCAGCCTTCGGACTCGCGGCGCTCTTGCTCCCTTCTTCGCTCTGTAAACCCTTTAGACACAAAACAACAACAGCGCAGAGGAGAAAGATTTGGAAGAAGAGGAGGAGGAGAGAAAGGGGGAGGGACAAGGTGGGCTTGTGGCCTCCCTCCCATGGAACAGAAGGACCTCCTTGTGTTTTGTGCCATCTCCTGTTTCTGTGGCCCCGGGAGGACACAGGGGACAGGAGGTGGGGAGGAGATGAACACCCCCCAGCTGCCTGTTGAACCTCTCACTTCAACCCAACCTCTGGGAATGGGTGGGTAGGGGTGATGCCCACCTTTGGGCCAGAGGAAAAGGTGGGCTGGCGTCCTCTCCGGAGAGCCCAACAAGGAAATGCCCCAGAGTCCTCCGCCGTGTCTGCCACGGCCACCCTTGAGGTGGGCGACTAGGCTAGTTCTTGCCGCCCTGACCTTAGCTTATCTATTCAATATTTCCACGTGATTAGATCCTCCTCTGAAATGAGCCCCCTCTTTGGAAGGCAGTTGATGCCCCCTAAAATAATCTCATTCCCCCCACCCAGGCTTACTCGGATCTGTGAACTTCTCTGACTGTCCAAGCTGCTCCCTCCCAGCAAACCCGGGCCCTGATTTGAATTTTTCACCTCCCAGGGATCCCTCCAAATTCAGGCCCCGTCCAGGCCTTCCTTGTTGGGCCTCTCCCATTCAGGCAGCAGGGGGCGCTGTGATGCCCTTCTTTCATTGAGCTTTTGCTTTATTGTGATTCCCAGATACTGAGTTTTTCACAAACTGAAGTTTTGTGTCAAGGCTGTGTCGATCAAGTCTATCGGTGCCATTTTTCCAAGTGCATTTTCTCACATTGTGTCCCGTGTCACATTTTGGTAATCCAGTATTTCAGATTATTTTTCATTATTACTGTTATTTGTTACGGTGATCTGTGATCATTCATCTTTGCTGTCACTACTGAGACTTGCTGAAACCTCAGATGATGGTTAGCACTGTTTAGCAATAGTGTCTTTGAACTAAGGGGTCAAGTGTATGGTGACATTTACAATAGCGGTGGTCTGGAACCAAAGGCACAATATCTGTGAAAGGGGCTGGTCAGGCTGTGAGTGGAGGCCAGTGGGACAGAATTCTTCCAGAATCCCTCCCAAAGCCTTTCCTTGGTCTCGCCTCCCCACCATCTGCCTCCTTCTTCCCCTCGACGTAAGTTAGACTCAAGGGAGTGACAGACTCAAGGAAGGAGGTGACGATTGTCTATCTGCGTGGCCTGTCTCCTCGGGACTCCCAGCCCCAAGCCCTGGCCTTTTTCTTTAAGGTCTGTCACCATTCCCCAGCCCAGCACGCCAATTTCTCCCTCCCACTAGTACTCCCACGTCCTTTCTAAAAATAGCTCAAGAAGAGCTCACTGGAGGCTTGACGTTCTTCTGGAGAAGATTTAAGGGCTGAGGCTTTGACCCCCAACCCCTGATATTTTTGGACTGGCCAACTCGAAGGGGCTCGGCTCCCACTCTCCCAGCTTCTCGTCCTCCATCTCCCCCAGCCCCGAATCTTGGCTTTGGCTTCCCCACCCCGCCTTTCCTTGTGTTTCACCTCCTGGGAATTTTATTACAAGGCAAATTGATACTTTTGACATGGGTGCGGGTGGGCTACACTGCCCCCCTGCTGCACGGAAAACATTTTACCTGCTCAGTGCCAAGACTCCACCCTGAACCCAGACCCTTGTTACAGCTATTTATCCCTTTCCTGGTTTCGGAGAGGCACTTGCATCCATTCTGCATGAATAAATATATTAAATGTGGATGTGTGTGAGTGTGTGAGAGCTTCTCCAACCTCAGCCTAGGCTCCCCTGGCCCTCAAAGCATGCTGTTGAATGGGTAGCACTGCTTCTGGAAACTTCAGTTCGCCTGTCTCAGGCTCTCTTTTCTCTGACTGTCTCTATCTGACTGTCTCCAGCTCTTTTTCCTGATTGTTTCCAGCCGTCTCTGGCTGTCTCTTTCCCGAGTGCCTCTCCCTCTCTGTCTTTTCTCTGCCGATTTTTATTTGACCATTTCCTTCTGTCCCCTTTCTGACCGTCTCTCACCCTCCAGCTGTCTTCTGACTCTGGATTCACTAGCTAGGGACATGAGATTTTCTTTTTGTGAGTCGGCCTGAGGGATCACTGATTGTTACAAGCTGCATCTTTGAGAATTCAGGGTGCTAGTGTGGCTGTGAGCAGGGCCTACCCCTGCTGACCACAATTTAGTAAATTCCCCACTCCCACCCCATCTCTATTTGTGATTCTATTTTCATAATTTATACCTGACCCCCAGGGGGTTAGGGCTGGCTGGTACTGGGCCACTACCCTCCCTTCATGGTTCTTCATTGCCATCAACAAATAGCTCTTAAAAATGAAAACAAATCCAGATGATGCTATGTTGGATCCATACCTGTCTGAACTTTTTCCAACTATATATTATTTATGATCACCATCAGCATCACCATCATCACCATCATCACCATCATCATCATTTCCAACATCTTTTGGTACACAACTTATTACTACCATCCTGCTCAAGAATGTTATTAGTGGAGATGAAACATCCTTGGCTCTCTCTGACCCTTATCAGTTAGTATCAGCCAAGCGTTACTGAGAATTAACTCCTCTTATGGGCCTCCTAGCATAACTAACCTGTGGAAACATGCCATCGGTCTGGGTCTGTTAACTATTTCAGAAAGTGTACACATGTTTGTGACCCTATCAAAATGCATTACTGCTATACTGGCAGACATCTCTGCTTTTTCACTGCAACTACTTTTATCTATTGGGCTCCTAGCAACCTGTCCTCAAATAGGACTTCCTATGATCTGAAAACCAGAAAACCAAAACACTTTGGAGTTTGCTTCAAAGACGTTAAGAAACGGAAACAGCTTCCTATTCCATAACCAGGGCTTAGGAAAAGTTTTGAAATACAATGGATGAGTAAATCCAAAAAAAAAAAAAAAAAAAGGGACTTGAAAATAAATGAATTCCCAAGTAATCTATGATTGGCAGAGGATTCTATATAACAATTCTTCAGTGAGAATATTTTGAGTTTTTTATTAATACAAGACAAAAAGAAAATCACATGCTTCACTTTCTTTGCTTTTTTATGTTCAAAGTCTTAGGAAAGAGCAGGTGCTTCAGTCTAATTTATGTGAAAATAAACCCCATTTTAATTACATGAGATTCATCATATTGCTAACTTTAGAACATAAACAGAATGAGTTACTATTTAAGGTCAAAACAGGACTAATCTATAAGAGCGTTTATTAACTCCCCACTTTAAAAAAGACAGGGAGAAGAAAAATACAGATGGCAGAAAAGGGAAGAACTGTGAAGGAAAAGAAAGAAGCTGAAAGCGACCCAAGTGACTGGAACTTGGATTCTCTGTTTAGACTTGAGGTCGAATTAATCTAGGACTCCTGTGTTGAATAAACATGGTAGAGTCCCTTTTACTTGTTTCAGAGCATTTCACCACACACTATACGATTACAAGATAAAGGGCTGAGCATGTTATTTGAACTTTATCTGGTGTGTGTGGAAGGAGAGATGAGGGGAAGGGAGCTGGCAGCAAGAATTTGTCTCTTGGGGACATTTGACAATATCTGGTGACATTCTTGGTTGACAGGACTGGGAGATGCTACTGGCCTCTAGTTGTTAGAGGCCAGAAGTGCTGCTAAACAGACTACAGTGCACAAGGTAGGCCCACAGAGAATTATCTGTCCTAGATACCAATCGCGTCCACGTTGAGAAATCTTGACCTAGATCAGTTGTTCTCAAACTTTAGCTATTAGAACCACCTGGAGGACTTGTTAAAAACACAGATTGCTAGATTCATCCCTAATGTTTCTGATTCAGTAGGTCTTGGTTGGGGCCGTAGAACTTACATTTCTTAGAAATGTCTTGGTGTTGCTAATACTGCTTGTCCGGGAACCACATCTTGAGAACCACCATCTTGACCTAAATCACTTTGACATAACCACTCATAAAATCTTACACTTCTCCTTCCATAAGATATAGCATATCTCTAATCACAAATGTAGTATCTATCTTCGCTTCTAGATTCTAAGCTCAATTAGATCAAGGGCAGTGTCTGTTCAGCTCATTACTGCTTATTCACAAAATAGGCACTTAAATTTCCAGTGAATAAAAAAGTCTTGAATTTAAGTGTTTAGATTATTGCTATAAAATGTCAAAGTCGAAGAGTTTGAACCCTATTTTCTTTATAGAACAACAACAACAAAATGTTTGTTAAGCATAGATTTTTAACATTAAGAGATAAAAGTCTGGGAGGGAGCATTTACTACTGCTCGCCTATTTTCTGCCTTGAAGGTTGGAAGTATTGACAAAACTGCTCGAATAGTTTTAAGCCTTGAAGAATTCAAAATATTAAAGAATTTAAAATATTATACAATATTATACAAAATATTATACAAGCCATTGGTACTAGTGAAAGACATGTGACTCATAACTTAGACCCAAATCAAAGAGAGGACTTACTAGAACATGTTAATTTTTTAAAAAGGACTTTTATCAGCATGAATATAAAATTAAAAAGGCAAGTAAAAATTAGATAAATAAGCAAAAGAGTTTACAATCCAGATGGATAGGCTTGATCTCTGTTAAAGCCTTCCTTCTTAGCCAGTGCTGTCCCTGTCCCTAGCTTTCTAACCATGCATTCTCAGATAAAGCTAAAGGCACACGGTTTAAATAACTGTTAAAGACAACTGTTCTTCTATAGATGAGGGACGAAACATTGATAATTCTGGCAAGTGTTAAAATGCTCATTCTTTTCACCTTATGTTTCTTTCGCTTATGAAACCCTCTTGAGGAAAAATATGTCTGTGATAATAGTTTTTAATATAGTCGCAAGGGGGAACTACTCTATGTATATTCAAAAAGGACAGACTTCATTTATCAATTTGTTTCTTTTAGATTTGTGTTCAATTTAAAACCTGATATATCTCAGGAATTACCAAAGGCATTAAGTAAATGCCATCTTGAGTTACTGTCTTTTCTTTTATAATCTACTCGCTTACATGTGAGTAACCAAAATAATCTTCCTAAAACACCAGTTTGATCTCCTTTCTCTCTTACAAGTCTTAAACAATGTTCCACTGAACACTGAATACTATTAAAAATATCAAGAATTAGGGTAACTCAGAAACACTCGCACAATAACACCAAGAAATACTGGATGAAATGTACACACACACACACACTCACACACACATACACACACACAGAGTCACAGCCATAGTACAGCTATGCATATAAGTTTGAAAGAAAAAAAAAGCAATCTAGAGTAGCAGGCAGCCAGTCTGATTGGTGACAGCCCTGATGTGTAGGGGTGGGATCCTTCCTTACGATAAAGGAATTGGATTTTGATGTCCATACAGGGCAAAACTGAGACTACTGCATTAAATCTATGACTTCACAGGAGTGCAAGCCTAGTGGAGAAAAAATCTCCACTTACCAGAGCAAGAAGAAACTAAGACGCTTTTCTTGACCTGGGTCTGAGGGATTTAAAAAAAGAAACCACGAGTGTCCCATGATAAATCAAATTACTAGGTCTGTGTTCCTGAACAAATTTCAACACTAAATTTATACTAACTATGAGTGATTTCAGAAATTCAAAGCCAAGAAATAGCTATGTTTCAAGTGCTCAGTAGCCACATGTGGCTAGTGGCTACTGTATTGAACACTGCAGGTCTGGAGTATGACACAGGTAAGTGACCCTGCTAACATAACTATAGGTCATCCTCAAAAAACATAGTACTCATTTATCCTAAGCATGAACAGGCAGAAGTAGAAAAGTTTCCTAAAGGAGATAATAATAGTTCATCTGACTTCAAATTGAAAATAGACATATATTGGTCACATACAAAATTCTTTTCCAACTCATCCCTCACAACTTCATGTAATAAAACCTTTATCTACTCTCAAGTCCCACATCAAGCAGCTAAATCTAAGTCCATATAAATCACAGCATGCTGAAGAGCCCAGCTGTAAGTGTGTGTTCCTGTCTCTGGATTCATACAGCACAATTATTCAACTACACCTTTGGCTCTTAACATTACATTATTTTTCTAATTTTATCCTGTGACTAGCTTTATCATTTTACTTTATTGGATTTGGGTTTACCAGTTCCCTCAAATTCTTGCTGGAGTTAAAATAAGAAACTGTACTGTGAAATAATAAAATATTCATAGCACTGAATTAAAAAGAAGAAAAATACAGACAAAAGAGGAATATCTTTTTAAAAAGGAAGAAAGGAATAAAACAGATAAATGAAGCTCTATAGAGCTCATAGAGATGAATATATTGTACTGTTGAACTTTCTGAACACCAGTGTAAGAGAAAAGCAATGTCAGTTCAATATATGCATTGTGATTTATATTTTATTTAAGGTTAGTAAAATCATTCTTCCCAACTCTATGGAAAGCCAGATAATATTTTAATAAAAATGTCATTTGTTCCTGATAACTGCCACCTAGGTGAAGGGCAAAGGTATCTGGAGTCAAAGAAATTGAATTCCATTCCTTAATCTCCAAATAAAACATTTATTCATATGTAGTAAAAGTTTCTCAAATTCTTTTGTTAGCTGTGTTTTGAAGAGTATAGTTTCCAAAATAAAAATATTTTCACCATTTTTATTGTGGTAAAATATACATAACATCAATTTCCCCATTTTAACCATTTTTAAGTGTACAGTTCAGTGGCACTAAGTACCTTGACACTGTTGGCAACCATGACCACTATCCATCTCTAGAAGTTTTTCATCGTCCCAAACTGAAACTCTGTACTCATTAAACAATAGTTCTCCATTCCTCCCTACACCCCAGGACTTGGTAACTACTATTCTACTTTTTGAATTTGACTGATTTAGATATCTCTTATAAGTGAAATCATACAATATGTATCATTTTGTGTCTGGCTTAATGTGAACATAATATTTTCAAATTTTATTCATGTTGTTACATGTATCAGAATTTCATTCCTTTTTAAGGCGAAATAACATTCCATGGCATGTTTATACCACATTTTGTTTACCCATTCATCTACTGATGGACATATGAATTGTTTCTATATTTTGGCTACTGTGAATAATGCTGCTATGAATATTGGTGTACAAATATCTCAAGGCCCTGCTTTCTATTCTTTTGGGTATATACTAGAAGTAGAATTTCTGGATCATATGGCAATTCTATGCTTAATTTTTTGAGGAACCACCATACTGTCTACCATAGTGGCTATGCCAGTTTACATTCCCACCAGCAATGTATAAAGGTTCCAATTTCTCCACATCCTTGACAACATTTGTTATTTTCCATTTTTTGTTTGTTTATTTTTTATAATAGCCATCCTTATGAGTGAGAAGTGACATTTCACCGTGGTTTTGGTTTGCATTTCTCTATTGATTAGTGTTGTTTAGCATATTTTCATGTGCTTATTCCCACTATTTTTTTTTTTTTTTTTTTTGCGATACGCGGGCCTTTCACTGTTGTGGCCTCTCCCGTTGCGGAGCACAGACTCTGGACGCGCAGGCCCAGCGGCCATGGCTCATGGGCCCAGCTGCTCCGCGGCATGTGGGAGCCTCCCGGACTGGGGCACGAACCCGCGTCCCCTGCATCGGCAGACAGACTCTCAACCACTGCGCCACCAGGGAAACCCATTCCCACTATTTTTTATCATAGTTCTTATTTAACTTGAAATCCCATCCGTTAATGTGGCCTATCTCTTTTTTTTTTCAATTTGAACCCCTAGTCATATAAAGGGACTTATTATTTTTAATATAGGCTATAAAACAAATATGACTTTTAGTCTTGAGGTCCATGAATATCTCCTGTTTGGCACTACGAACTCCGTAAAATACATTTAATAAAATAAAATACATGTTATAAAATAAATTGTGTTTGAATGAAAATTTAGACACAACAAAAATGCTCTATCATTCTTGTTCATTTTTTAGTGACAGCTTTTACAATACCACCAAGAGAGTCATTTATCACCTTCAGAATTCACACCTGTTTCCTACTGAGTGAACTTAAACATATTAGTTATATTCTTAATATGTTTCATACACTGTGGTGCAAGCCATTCCTTACTGCATAATTAAGGTAGAGGAACACTGAATTATGAATATTTAAGTTGCCATCTGCTTTCCTATCCTGCATCACTTTCCATTTTTAAAAGCGCCATGGAGACATTTATCTGAGATTATTGCAGTCATCGGTAACTTAATGCTAAAGCTGTGCTTATCAACCTGAACACTTGGGGAATGACACTCTGCTCTCTCAGATTCAACATGGATCATCTATTAAGACACTTCACTTATACAATTAATGTGACTGAGGAAGTGCCTCTTTTAATCACTTTGACTCCACAGACACCTTTTTTTTTAAATCTATATCATGAATTGAAGTCTCTAGGGAAGAAATGAGATAGATTCCAGCTACTTAGACCAATAAATAGTGTATTACAAATAGGGACTTCCCTGGCAGTGCAGTGGTTAAGAATCCGCCTGCCAATGCAGGGGACATGGGTTAGAGCCCTGGTCCAGGAATATCGCACATGCCACGGAGCAACTAAGCCCGTGCACCACAACTACTGAGCCTGCATCCTAGAGCCCACGAGCCACAACTACTGAGCCCAAACACCTAGAGCCCGTGCTCTGCAACAAGAGAAGCCACCACAATGAGAAGCCTGTGCACTGCAACAAAGAGTAGCCACCGCTTGCCGCAACTAGAGAAAGCCCACACACAGCATCAAAGACCTAACGCAGCCAAAACTAAATTAATTAATTAATTAAAAAAAAAAAAACCAAATAAGTAGCAGTTCCAGAAGAAAGTGGGCGTGAAATATAGGTGGGTAGAACACTGGGTCACAGCTTCAATCTGCCCTAAAAAGTGTAGTTATTGGTAAAACATATTTCTTCTTTAAAGCTGAAAACCTCTCTAAGTGGTCAAATCAAAGGGTGGTCTGTACTTGTAAAGGAGCTACACAGCTGAATCAGAGTTCACTTTGCTGCTTGGTCTTCACAACAGATAAAAAGAATTCACAAAGAATCTCAGTCAATGTTAGAGAATATCTTGACATCAAGATAATTCAAACACCATCTTCTCCACGGAAATCACTCATCAGATGAAATTATGTAGGGGGCTGGATTAAATGACATTTGAAGTCTCTTATGATTCTATAAATTCTGCATTTTAGGATACATAATTATCAATAAATTATATTCTGAGTTACCGTCGTGCAGTCATATGATTAATCACCAATGAGACTCTATGCTTCCTTTAGAGAATACTGTATCTTGTACTTTATAAAACTGCTGTAGTTTACAGATCATTAAACCTAAATTTTGTATTGACTGTTAATAGAATGTATTACTAATTATAATTTTGGTAGCAAAAGTATTAACTGAATTGAATACAGGTCATTTTGAAATAAAACCTCAATCCTTACTTCAAAACATAGCTGTACACACAAACTGAATGAAGTTTCAGAACTGGAACAAGACAATTTCCAATCAGACAAATTAGGTTTCCATGTTTTTAAAACTTTCCAAGTCTTAGTTTATGTCTTTTCCATTTGTCATAATTGTCTTTTTTTACTACTCATCTGTCCTCTGCTGTATCCAAACATCAATACCACACACCAAGGCTCTAAATGGGCATCAATAAATGGTGTTTAAAAGCGGTTGATAGACAACATTTAATATTCAAGCACTGATGACTGTGCAGAGAATCCATTCATTATCTGAAATCAGGTGTTTTCTAAATAAGGACAACAATCTAGCACTTATCTCAATGTTTTAATCTTTATATCACCCAAGCATTCTGAAACAATGCTTGTGTAAGTTATGTAAGTTGTATTACATCTTGGAAAAATAAATTAAAATAATCAGTTTACAATATATTGTCTCAAGGTCAAAAACATTTAATCACATCAAACCCCTAAGCTTTTACAGCAAAATTTGTAGACAGGAATTTAAACCAAATACCATCAATTTTATCCACTGCACCTAGTTTATATGCAACATTGAACACAGAGGTAGGCAGGTAGAATATGTTCAACATGTCATTGTAGGGTGATCACTTATTAACTGAGATCCCAGATTTTTATCACCATTCCACACCCAGTATATTCAAGTTATTTTACACTGCAATAGACTTTTTGTTGATAGGTCTGAAAAATTCTTTTTGCCTTAATCTATTACTGAAGTTGTTTCAAAAAACAACACAAAAAGATACTGTCACTCACTATAACATCTGTCCAAATGCTTTTACTTAAAGAAAAATTAGATTCATCTGCTAGATAAAAGGAGCCCTAGAATCTCATCCTTTTTAAAATTTTACCTCTATTTTCTAACCACCAATAATCCCTTTGCTCAAGCCACAATGGTGTGATACCTTTCTCATATTTGTCCATCTGTCTAGAATGCCCTTGCCCCATAAAAACTCAAAGTTTAGGATCATCACTAACACACATAGTCTGGCACATGTGTTTTTCACTGGTCCAAAGGATTACCTTTACTTTCTGGCAAGTTCTATCACTTCATGTAAAGAATATCCAGGCAATCCTTTCTTTATACAGTATGTGGTACTGCAAAAATGTTCATGAAAGCTTTGATTGATTGTGCAAAGCGGTCTTAATCAATGGGAAAAATTATGATTGTTCCATGGCACTTGAAAAATGTTTTCAAAATGTTAAAAAAAACTCTCTTATCATTGGTTATAAATGTATAGGGAAATGAAAAAAAGTAGTAAAGCTGATATTTACTTAGTATGATGTAATCTAAAACATTAGGAATATTGAAATTTAAAGTGCTTACATTTTGTTTCTTGTAAGAAATTTATTGAGCATTTTAAACTACACCTGTCTTTTTTTCTCATCATATAACTTAATGATACAAAGTATCTTTTCTATGCCTTCGAGAATTGTCACAGTCCCTTTTTATGTTTAGATATGCTTCTAACATTTTCTCTTTTGTGCCTTAAATGTCGTGAAATATCTCTGAGAGTTCCTTTAATGTGAAGCTTTTTAGGGCACATCGCTTCCTAAGCGACATCTTCATCCATTTTGTCAAAAGCACGTTCCTCATTTATGTTCATAGGTTTCCCCTTCACTAAGTTCCTCTGGCTGCCTATGTAGACTCTTGAATGGCAGCAGTATTAACATTCCCACGTTAATTCCTATTTCATTTACATTCCACTCAAATTTCACTTCCAGCATTATCACTTTTCATTTGTTTGATGCACTTTTATCTTTGCTGGCAGTTTCTTATTTTGGTCATTCCTTTTTGTAAAATGTCACATGGACTTAATTTGAGACAAGGAGCAACGCCAACTATATGCTTTGCTGTCTGTGAACTAAATAAGAGATGCTTACTGAGTGATCACAAACAAGCTTTTAAGAAGGGACATAACTGGTCACTGATCATGATTCACATCTTTTATTTACATAGTGATATGTGGACCAATGAGCTCATAGTAAAATGTATGTTTTGCAAATTACACACAGCTAATACACCATAGTAATTGAAACTTGAACCGTAGTGTTGTAGGACTGATGCTATTTAGCTAAACCATGGAAAGTGAATTCAAACATAGCAGAGCTATGCAAAAAGAGGTCTAACTCTGTATGAGTGTTTGTGTGCGTGCATTTGTATGTGTGTATGCATTCTAACGTTATTTTGTGTTTTGTACCAGGATAATTACTTAGCAAGTATTATTTTTGGAAGTAAAATTTCAGAGACTTTTCTGCCCCAGCCTCATGTTTCTTTAGCTCATGCAAAACATCATCAGTGAGGCTGCTTTCCACTTACTCACACCATCCAAAAACCCCTGTCATTAAACAGGTGCCTCACCCTAGGAGCTAAAATTTCACTTTTTCTTCCATTAAGTTAAAGACATAAACAGTAAAAAAAAAAAAAAACCCTGAGAGTTATTTCCTTAAAATTAGCTAAATTAAAAATGCTTTAATTATTACCTATTGTTAGAGAGAATGTAATACACAGCCTTAATACTCAAGGAATTTCTCATAGGTCTTAGAGGAAATGACCAATAAACATTAAATAATTGAGCCAAAATATAATTAAACTGTATTAGATATGAGGCCAGTGGTTAACTAGAAAATATACAGTATATGTATTTTCTGATCATCAACCCAGCTGACCATCAAAATTACTGGGAGTGTTTTATCTAATTAGACATTCTTGGAAACAAACAGAGCTATCAAAATCTAATCTCTACGAATATAGTCTAAAACTTTGTAGGATTAAATGCCTTTGACGATCAGTGGGATTTGGAAATCACTTGGATAGGCTGGATAGCTTGTACACAAGTTGTGACAATCAATGAGGACTGAAATAGTAATATAACTCACTAAATACTGTTTTAGTAAAGAAATAGAAAAACAGCAAAACTTGAGAGAAGGGTCAAAGAAAAGCAGGAAATTCCAAGTGTGTAGTAGGAGTAAGGAGAGGGGATTAAGAAGAGTAAAGCTTTGGGCTTCCCTGGTGGCGCAGTGGTTGGGAGTCCGCCTGCCGATGCAGGGAACGAGGGTTCGTGCCCCGGTCTGGGAAGATCCCACATGCCGCGGAGCGGCTGGGCCCGTGAGCCATGGCCGCTGAGCCTGCGCGTCCGGAGCCTGTGCTCCGCAACGGGAGAGGCCACGGCAGTGAGAGGCCCGCGTACCGCAAAAAAAAAAAAAAAAAAAAAAAAAGGTTTGATCAAGGAAAAGGCCCTGAGAAGAGTCATGAAAAATGATTTAACACCTAGCAATAGATAAAGAGAAGCAGGCCATTTCAGGGAGAGAAAGCCATGTGAACAAAGATTTGGCTCTGCTTTTTCAAATAGCAGCAACTACTCTCCTTCCTTGCACACTTCTTGGACATAATTTCATCTTTATTTTGTTATATCCTTCCCTTCAGGAATATCCTGGATATTCATTTCAAACAAGTGATATCTGTACACATCTGGAGAAGAGAAAGAGAAACCTTTACAATGTATTATTTCAGCCCAAATCCATAATAATAAAAATGAAATAATAATACAATAATAGTAGTTAACCCTAATCACGTGCTTCTTATTTACCAGCCACTCTGCTAAGCATGCGCACGTGCGCGCGCGCGCGCACACACACACACACACACACACACACACACACACACACACAATCTTGTTGGATTGTCTCAACAACGCTTTTAAAAGGTATTATTTTTAGTCTGACAATATTGAGGGATCTGCTAAAGATTGGAAAGTTAAGCACCATGCCAGCACACAGTTAATCACAGACATGGCAGGAATTCAAACATAGGTCCGTCCACCGTCAGAATCTGAGCTTGTAAACACTCTGCCGCACTGCCTTAGAAACAGACTGCGATCTGAAATCCAATCAATATTCTTGACTCTGAATAAGACAGCGCCCCAGATATTTCATATTATACTTGCACAGTATGTTTCCTTATTTTCAATTATCTTCAAAGAGTTTTTATCTGCTAAAAATATTTTATGCACTCTTGTTTTTTTATGATGAAGTAAAAAGAATTACTTTGCACTTTTGAAGTTGATAGCAGATTTACTCAGGCACTTGGAAAAGAATTTTAACATGCAATTATAAAAGGTACACATTTCCAAACAGTATAACAGGTCAGAAGTAAACACAAGGGAAAAACATTAGCTGGCAAAATGTGTCACATTTCTATTCATATTATTGATAACCTTAAAAGGAAAGGGAAACAATAGCTGAAATTTCCTACATATTTTCTGGAAATACAGAATATACATTTACTAAAGTGTGTGTGTGTGTGTGTGTGTGTGTGTGTATAACAGTACAACATCTTTTCTTGGTGAATAAAATAGGTCTTTAGAAAACAAAAATAATTCATTTACCATTAAACATAAAGAGAATATTTAAATTGTTTTAAATATGCATAATCTCTAATCCCAAGAAAACTCTTAAAGACTTTTTGTACAGCTATTCAAATTGGGCATGATCATAATGATGATACAGGTAAACACGCAGCCCAAAAAGCACGGGCAGATGCCGCACTCGCAAAAGCAGTCCTTCTCCATGAATAGTTTCTACAGCGCTTACCAAAGACCATTGCTTTAAAACAGGCCAGAGCTTCAAAGTAAAAATTGCCCCCAAATATTTATAACTTCTCCAAGACAAGTACAAACACATAAAGTACTAGTTCAAACATTCCCCCCACTGTGAAGCTTGTCTTGAGCCCTCCTACCAGGAAGAGCTTATCCATGCTTCCTTGTGTTCCACTCCTGCCATATATGATTCTATTATTGCATCTGTCAAGGTGCTTCTTGAGGACAAGGAACCAATTTGATTAAGGCGGGTATCTCCCAGGACATAATTCAATATGTGGTATGTCATAGGTGTTCACTCAACTTTGTTTAACAAAGAAAGGACATAATTTACTTGGTCTTGAGGTGAGCCTGTACTTCAGAAGTTTTGGTGATAGAGATTTTTGAAGTAATTATTCAAATTTCCAATTATGGATGAGTCATGATCTAAATGTAAAATTACCCAGGAACGTTTTAATATCATAGCTTTTTTAAAAATTTGCCCTATAGGGTCTTCCCTGGTGGCGCAGTGGCTGAGAGTCCACCTGCCGATGCAGGGGACACGGGTTCATGCCCCAGTCCGGGAAGATCCCACATGCCGCGGAGCGGCTGGGCCCGTGAGCCATGGCCGCTGAGCCTTCGCGTCCGGAGCCTGTGCTCCGCAACGGAGAGGCCACAACAGTGAGAGGCCCGCGTACCGCAAAAAAAGAAAAAAAAGTTTGAATTTGCCCTATAGTCGATTTTATGTTTTTGTTGCTCTTGATACTGCTAATGTATAAATTAACCCACCATTTCTGAGGCAAATTGAGCAGAAAACTATGACCAGATTATTAAAGAAGAAAGTGGGCCACAGTATATAGATGCTGTTTATCTAAAGATACGTAAAATGACTGTTAGAGCCAGGCTGGAATTCAGGTCACCAGAAACCTATGAAATCACATAAGGCAAAAATTTGAATTTGGATTGGAACATGTTAGTCATGATATATGAATGAAGGACAAATCTTTATTAAAGTTAAGTGAGAAGCTCACTTTCATCTTTGAAAATACCAGTCCTTTTGTTTAAGGGGAATAAAGAAATAAATGGAGTTAATAAAGGAAACAGGAGCAAAATGCTGGCTGTATTCATTTTCTGAGGCCCTGCAGGTATATCTAGTGTGAAGTACAGCCATATGTTAGCCTGAAGTTCTATTTTTAAAGTAAAATCAAGAGGATATAAAACATTTAGTAAATGTCAATCTTAATTAGGAAAAAAAATGTATGTTACACATAAACAGTATCTTGCTAATGGAATTAATGATGTGGAAATAGAAAATTT
>RJWK010039395.1:0-20412 GCA_004363435.1 Platanista minor | reverse complement strand
GGTGGGATAGGGAGGGTGGGAGGGAGGGAGATGCAAGAGGGGGGAGATATGGGAACATATGTATATGTATAATTGATTCACTTTGTTATAAAGCAGAAACTAACACCATTGTAAAGCAATTATACTCCAATAAAGATGTAAAAAAAAAGACTGCAGTTTTAAAATTTTGATTACATGTTGAAATATTTTGGATATATAGGATTAAAATTATTAAAATTAACTTCACTTGTTTCTTTTTACTTATTTTTAATATACTTAGAAATTTTAAAACTAGATATATGGCTCAAATTATAATTTGTGCTGGATAGTTGTGACTTATACCATCCTTAATTGTTAGCTTTATAGTGTTTGTTATGTGTAAGGTATTTTGGAAAATGTTTGAAATGCTTTTTTATATATGTATATGTATGAAACGTCCTGTTCAAATTTTAAGGTGTGGCACAGTAGTTATCAAAAGGCTTGAGAAAATTCTTTGGCAGATGTTTAGCTAATAGTAGTAAATTCTATTGTGATGCTTGTGTAAAATTTTCTAGGACCAAATATAAATTTTCTAGGACCAAATAAAGAATAGCTTGAGCAAAACAAAATTAAGCAATGAAAAGCATTACTTTTGTTAATCTGTACGTGTAATATCTATTTACACGTACAACAATCTCTTCAGTTTATTTTTCCTTACATTAAAGAGGCTAATAGCCATGGCAAAATTGAACCTAAGTTAAATGTTAGCTGTTATAATTTGTCTTCCATACTCTAGCCTCAGCATTTTTTGCTTAGCTTTTTTGGGAGCATGAGTAGAGGTCTCCCCAGTAATAACTATGAAATTTATAGTTGTTGTTGGCAAAGCAACATGGCATTTCCCTGTCAGCATTTCTTCAGAATCAGGAATCTCATTTTTTGGGTTCCTATCTCCGTGCCTTTCTTATTCTGGCTAATTAATAATAGTAAAACTTCTTGGGACTTCCTTGGCGGTCCAGTGGTTAAGACTCTGTGGTCCCAATGCAGGGGGCAGGGGTTCAGTCCGTGGTCGGGGAGCTAAGATCCTGATGCTGTACAGCATGGCCAAAAAAAAAAAAAAAAAAAAAAAAAAAAAAAAAAAAAGTTTCATAGCTTTTTGCTTTAATAGTTTTCCAGGTTATTTTCAAGTCCTAAGTTTTCCAGTGACTTGATATGTGTAGTTAGTTCATTAGTAGACCTTCAGTACATATTTGTTGAATGAACAAATGGATCAGTCATTCTTGGTTTCTGGACACACTTTTGACTTGTTAATGTTTGTATAAATGCATATAAACAAAACTAAATTATTTCTGATTTTGACTCAAACTGAACTTAATTTTTTTTTTTTGAGGGGTTATACATTGATCCTGGTCAAGCTCAGATATGTCCCAGAACTTTATGCGTATATAGAATTATAGAGAACTTCAACTCAACTCTTGGCAACAGGAAAGTCATTATAGTTTTGTGTGGCCATTTGAAACCTCTGAGTGTTTCTATTTCAGGAACTGTTGGATATTATAAACTTGTGAAATTAATAAGCCAAGAACATTACTAGTATGTAAGCATTAGTAGATATTTATGTATTCTTACGAAATCCTCACATTTTCATTGTCATTTTTTATTCAGAACAGTTATTAAATGTTCAGTGCTAAGGGATGCTGAAGGTGTGCCTTGAGTAACTTTATTCCTTAAAAGAACGTATTCCATAATGATGCAATAATTTGTGAAATACATAATGTAATTAGTAAATTTGTGGATTTTATTTGTAGAACATGTGTCCATTGATTTGAAATAATTTCCAGACATAGACGTAGGTCCTTTTAAAAAAAGTGTGTATTGTTTGAAGTTAAGAAAATTTTTGATTGCAGCAGTCTTGAATGTGCTCATTACTGGAATCAAATAACAACCCACATCTTTTAGGTGTTGTATGTAAACATCAAACGAGTTTATTACTTAGAATGTGGATTTGAGATCACTAGAGATGGAAAAATTAAAAAGATGTGGGGAGTGGTAATGTGTATATATATATATATATATATATATATATATATATGCGTGCTGTATGGAAATAGTGCTGATTGATGGAGTATTAAAGGTAATCTCAACTCTAAAAATATACATGCATATACAAGTGTATAATTTTATACATATGTGTAAGCATATACAGACTTCTTTATTGTAAATTTTTTTCTTTTTCCCTTGGTTTCCCTTCTCCACATGATCTCTCATTCACAATCCATTTAGGTAGCCTGTTTATAGCCAAGTATACATCATGCCAGATTTTTCTTCATACTCATAGAATGTACATAGATACACACGTAGGTGTTTTTCAATACTGCTCTGTAAAAATAAGATAATGTACATCTTGGCCATTTTCTGTTGGAGTGTAATTTATTTTTTAACGGTTACGTATTTCACCATAAGAATTAATGTGAAATCCAGCCATTCCCTAGTTAATAGACACTTTGTTTTCAGTTTTTTCCTGCTCCATGGAATAGGTTTTGTTTCCATTGGATAGGTTTCAAAGAGCGAGATAGCTTGGTGGAAGGGAACTTTTACCTGTTAACTCTAATAAATGTTAACAGATTACATTCCGAAAGGCTTAACACTTTGTATTTTCTCAATTGATGAATGTTAGCTTTTTTTTTTCTTACATCCTTGCCAGAAATAGGCATTATAATCTTTGATTTTTGTGAATCTCTTGGACGTAAAGATTGCAACTTTGATTTGCAAATCCCCACATGTGAATTTTAATGTTTGTTGGCCATTTGGATTTGCTTTTCCATAAATCACTTGTTTTTCCTCATTTTCCTTCTGGGATGTCCTTTTTTGCTTTTTGAGATTTCTTAGGACTCATTATATGAATACCCCCTCCCCATCTATAATTTGTTATCTCTCTGGTATCCCTGGCCATAGAGAAGTTCTGTTTTTTACATACTGAAGTATTTTTTCCCTGTTAAGGGTTCAGGGTTTCCAGCCTGGTTAAGACAGCCTGTATCCAGATTATACATACAGTTCCTTAGGTTTTCTTAAAGTGTTTTGTTTATTTCATATTTACTATATCGTCTTATTTTGAATATCATAGGCAGTTGTGCTAGCACCATGTATTAAATAATAATTCTCTGTTTTAAAGGTTTTTTTTTTTGTTTCGTTTTTGTTTGCACGTGGGGAAATTAGGTACTGTTCTCATCAGCCAGACCTTCCTCACTTCTAGGATTGGGATGGGAGGAAGTCCACCATCTAGGAGAGCTGGGTCCCATTCAGGGTTGATAGAACCTTCTGAGAATTGCTCCAAAAAGTCTCTGGGGTGCTCTGGGAAGACCATAAAGAGTTCCTAAAGGAGGATATTGTGACTTGCTTTTGGGCAAGTAAAGCCAGTTAAAAAATCTTATTTTCCTTACCTTACTGCTGTGGGCCCTCTTTTCTTTTACCTACTGCATAGTACGTAGTGGATCTGAGACCAGTCTTAACAGTAAAACCAGTATATTGTATTGCTCAGTAAGTGTTTTTTTCCCTTTCCCTAATAAGGAGTTCTTTCTGTGTCTGTTAACTGTATACACAGTCCAGAAACATAAAGTGTTTATTAAATTCTTTAAATTACTTGACATAAAAGTTCCAGGAAGATTAACCATAGTATTTTTTTGGGGAGAAGGACTAGCTTTAAGTACTCTTGGCACACCTTTGAGTGCATAGGAATTACCTTAGTTTAAGAAGCTTCAGCTCCTTCACTTTGCAGACTGAGACTCGTGTAAAATTGCTTAGGTCTGGGAGTCCCTAAGTCAGTTTTATCAACCTAATAGTTTCTCATCTGAATTATAAAGCAGAGGAACACCGTTTTCTCAATTCTTCCAAGGATTGTGCATGGCTAGTACTATTTCTAGCTGCATGGGAGAGAAGTTCATTACACACAATAAATGACTTAGTGATTGGGCTGTATTCTCATCGAACCCTGATTAAGAAATTGTTTGCTGGGGCTTCCCTGGTGGCACAGTGGTTGAGAATCCGCCTGCCGATGCAGGGGACACGGGTTCGTGCCCTGGTCCGGGAAGATCCCACGTGCCGCGGAGCGGCTGGGCCCATGAGCCATGGCCGCTGAGCCTGCGCTTCCGGAGCCTGTGCTCCGCAACGGGAGAGGCCGCAACAGTGAGAGGCCTGCCTACCGCAAAAAAAAAAAAAAAAAAAAAAAAAAGAAAGTTTGCTGTATTCACTTCTCTTTTTTTTTTAATCCTGTAAAATGGATCATACATGTGTAGAGTGCAAAAGCAGGACATTAGAGATTCTGACTATTGACGTGTTGATTGATTTTAGGTATAAAAGTAAGCCATGAGTGGAGATGTGTATATAGTTGGAAGTTGGGTTTTAGAGTCCAGGGAACAGGTTATTTTTCCATATGTAGATTTGGGAAATCAGTGGAAGAGCCATACAATTTAATTGTGTTTAAAATGACATCATTTGTAAGAGGCACTAAAAAAGAAATGTTGCCAATTGATCTATGAGTGGTAGATTTTTTTTTTTTTTTTTGCGGTATGCGGGCCTCTCGCTGTTGTGGCCTTTCCCGTTGCGGAGCACAGGCTTCGGACGCGCAGGCTCAGCGGCCATGGCTCACGGGCCCAGCCGCTCTGTCGCATGTGGGATATTCCCGGACCGGGGCACGAACCCGTGTCCCCTGCATCGGCAGGCGGACTCTCAACCACTGCGCCACCAGGGAAGCCCATATGAGTGGTAGTTTTATCTTTTAAAATTCTTTTCTATATAACCTGAAAGATTATCTTTAAACATTTGCATACATAAGGAAAATAGAAGCAAAATAAATTGGCTAAAACATTTTCAGGTTCAGATGATTGTGTTTCTTCTCACAGTATCTTCCTCAGTGCCATGGAGAGCATTGATGTTGCAAGCATACTTTAAAAGAGCTCTCCTCTATTATCTCCAGGATTTTCTTCCAAGAATTTTCACCCACTCTGCAAGTTTTGATGCTGGTGCTTTCTTGATTTTATCAGAAGGTGTCAACAGAACAACCTTCTGGTAAGAAACCTGAATCCTTCCTAAAATGGTACTTCATTGGTTTGCTGAATGAACTATTGAGGGGTTGCAATCAAGTGCCACAGAAAATTGCAAGCAAACCAAGTTTGAGCATGCTTATCAGTGACATTTATATCCTGGCAGCCATTCAGCTATTGGCTGTTCTAAGATGCCATCAGTTGTAGGGAGCATCCTGATTGCAGGGATGCAAAATTGTTAGAATTTTGGGCTGGGAAAATAGACTGGGGCCAGAGAGTGAATCACTAAACAAACTGATAATTGATCACAGAATAACAAGTCATCATCCATTTTGTCAATTCTTGAAAAACAAAAACCTGAGGTGAATTTTGCATAAATTATGCTATTAACTTTTCTTTTCTCATGGGTTATATTTTTGTAATTACATTTATCCACAGCAGCAAATTTTAACTGTGGAGTTTGGGAAAATGTAGAATTTACCCAGTCAGAGCAAAGGCCCTACAGGATCTAACAAACTGATTCCAGTGCCTCTTAATGTTCTTAGAATTTTATTTTAAACAGTTTATTTTTTAAAATTTTATTTTATTGAAGTAGAGTTGATTTACAGTGCATTTCTGCTGTACAGCAAAGTGATTTGGTTATGTGTATATATATTGTATATATTTTTCATATTCTTTTCCATTATGGTTTATCGCAGGATATTGGATATAGTTCCCTGTGCTATACAGTAGGACCTTGTTGTTTATCCATTCTGTATAAAATAGTTTGCATCTGCTAATGTCAAACTCCCAATCCATCCCTCCCCCACCCCCCTCACCCTTGGCAACCACAAGTCTGTTCTCTATGTCAATCAGTTTATTTTTAGAAATACAGCGTTTTATCACAAATTTGTTTCAGTAATTGAGCCATCAACTGTAATGCCTTAATACATTGGAAAAGGCAACTAAAATATAGTTATTTGATTGTTGTGCCAAATAAATATAAAATTTTTAAATGTCATACTAGTGATCCTGAGAAAGACTTTAAAGAGGAAAACTGGAGTAGATCTTAAATTATATAAGAATACTTGATCAGGTTTGAAGGAGGCAGTAATGTGACTGTGAGAACTTTTTGCTTGCTTAGAAGAATAAATGTGAACTAGAGGTTTGATTCCTGATGAATCCTTGCTTTTACCACTTGAGATAAGAGTCATTGAAAACATAGCCTCCATTTAGGGAGCTTGTTCTGTGCCTTGCTGGCCTTTTTTGTCTATTGGCAATCAGTAAACTCTTCTAACAAGAATTTTGAGGTTTAAGAGTTACAGCTTTAGGGTGTAAGTGTTGGGTTTTTGGATATGGGCTTCCACTTTAAACCTCATTTTGTGGATTCAGGCTGTCTGACTTCTGGTAGTAGTTTGCTGAGTATTAAGTTTTTTTTAATATAAATTTATTTATTTTTGGCTGCGTTCGGTCTTCATTGCTGCACATGGGCTTTTTCTAGTTGTGGCGAGCGGGGGCTACTCTTCGTTGAGGTGTGCGGGCCTTTCATTGCGGTGTCTTCTCTTGTTGCGGAGCACAGGCTCTAGGCACGTGGACTTCATTAGTTGCGGCGTGCGGGCTCAATAGTTGCGGCTCACGGGCTTAGTTGCTCCGTGGCATGTGGGGTCTTCCTGAACCAGGGCTCGAACCTGCGTCCCCTGCATTGGCAGGTGGATTCTTAACCGCTGCGCCACCAGGGAAGTCCCAGTATTAAGTTTTTTAAAGTTTCTACTTCCCCCTTTGTAAGATATGTGAATTTAGTGTTGTAATGAATTGTAATAATGGGAGGTCATTAGTGGATTTTTGAAAAATCTGAAGTACCAGATGAATTTGAAATGATACTTTTCAAAGGAATTTTTTTTTTTTTTTTTTTGCGGTACGCGGGCCTCTCACTGTTGTGGCCTCTCCCGTTGCGGAGCACAGGCTCCGGACGCGCAGGCTCAGCGGCCATGGCTCACGAGCCCAGCCGCTCCGCAGTATGTGGGATCTTCCCAGACCGGGGCATGAACCCGTGTCCCTGCATCGGCAGGCGGACTCTCAATCACTGTGCCACCAGGGAAGCCCTCAAAGGAATTTTTTTAGACTAGGATGATACATTCCTAATGAGGTTAGTGGGAATGTTCTCAAAGGGATTCATGGATCTCTGTAGATTGCGACGCCATCACTTAAGCAAAGCCTTTGATAAATTGATTAGTATATTAAACAAGGTAGCTGCCTTTCCAGTTGTAAATTAGATTTTGATATTTTGTTCTGGGACTTTGCCTTAAATAGGCTTTTTAGGAATGGTGCCTTATTTCTTCATGATAGTGTTGCTGCCAGACATAACCTTTTAGAGTTTAAAACTGTGAATTAGCAAAAGCATTTTGTCATTTAATTGATAATGATTTAATTGAAAAGAGTTCCAGACAGAAGATGAAGTTTTATTTATTTTTTTAAAACATACATTCATTTATGTTTTGGCTGTGTCGGGTCTTCGTTGTGGTGCTCAGTAGTTGCCTGGTGCGGGCTTAGTTGCCCCGAGGCATGTGGGATTTTAGTTCCCACACCAGGAATTGAACCGTCGTTCCCTGCATTGCAAAACCGATTCTTAACCACTGGACTACCAGGAAAGTCCCAGAAGATGAGGTTTTAAATTTCAGCATTTACAGCCTCCTAGGGAGTAAAACTTTGGGGCTATATAGATGTATATAGTTTCAGCTTCTCTTTTTCTAAAATGAGGGATCTGGAAGGTCTGTAGAAGAAATTGTGTTTCTCTTCGGAGTGGTTTTCCCACAGCCATCTGTTCTGACTTTTGACTATTCATAATCTCATTCTTTCAATTCTTGATATTCATTCATACCATGTGTATTATTGCTTATCAATAGGATTTTTTCTCCCTTTGACTACCCTAATCGAGTTGAAAAACGTTTTATTCAGCTGTAGTGTTCTGTAACTTCAAAAATGTGTTTAAGTTAGGCAGATATCTGGAATGCACCTTGTTCTTTCCACAGGCCATTGAAGCTCCCACCTCAAAATTGCCAAGCACCTTGTCTTTTTTGTCTTGATCGTTGTAACTTTAAAATAACTTTCAGTATTTGGTACAGATAGTGTTTTCTCATTATCCTCTACCCCCATTTAAAAGTTGCCTTACTGAATGCCTTCTTGTTTGTTTTTAAGATAGGCTTTGATGTAATTTTATTAAGGTTAACTCCTTATTCCCTCAACAGAATTACACATTCCTTTGTGTTTTAGTAGGATCCCATTTAGCGGCATGTTGAAAATTTTAAAATATGAAGAGTGCTTTACGTTTCCCTAAATAGTCTATTTTTATTCATTAGTCAAGTTTCACAGATGTCTGCACATAGGTCGTGTACATTTTTTTGTTGTTGAGGGCGTTTCTAGGACCTTGCTGTTAGTAGAATACTTTTTTGTCTTTTTTATTTTCCAGTGCTTATTTTTAGCTAGAAAAGGTAATTTGGTTAACTTGCCACCTTACTGAATCTTTGAGTTTTCTGTTTAAATTTTTATTTTAGGCTAGATTGGTTTTGAAAAAAAAGGTTCTTCAATTAGTGCTTCCAGGGCTCAGAGATTCCTGCTATTCCCTCTGTTCCTCTCTTACTCCTAATTTACATATAATTTTTGGCATTCCTGGGTTTTTGTATGATGCTCTGTTATTTTGTCAGGGATAGCATTCTAAGATATTTTGATTACACTTTATGTTAAAGTGCCTTGTTACTTATCGATGATTATTTTAAATTATAGTTAAGAGTTTCAAGTGTAAATATATACAAGGCTTTGTGAATGAACAAATTAAGGGACCATTTTATGTTGGCTTGTGCTTCCATGTTTGTAGGTGTATGGGGAGAAGAAAAAGAAATGTCAGAGTATTCTAAGAAATACGGGTTCTGGACCAGATGAGTATGAATAGGAAAAGAGACCAAATCCCCAAAGGTTGGACTAACAAGAAAGACAGAAAAAGAAGTTATGGAGACTTGGTCATAAAAGCCTCCCGCCCTCCCGCCCTCCCCCCACACCATGTGCAAGAAAATGTTGCCATTGTTATTTGGTGTCTCCTGACTCTCAGACATTTTGGGAAAGACCTAACCCTGCCATTTTCAACCTCTTGAGTATATAGGGACCTACCATTTTTCTGGTGAATTGAAAAGTGTTGACTGTGTCCTGTATCAAATGCATCAATTTTATAGAGATATGGCCATTAGAAACCCCTTATCCCTAGAATCTAGGGTTTGGGGATTAGAACATGTTTTCTGATTGTTCACTGCAGTCCAAATACACTTTATTTGGGTGTCAAGTTTTTAGCTTATTTAATCTGATGCCTGAAAGATATTAGCAATGACAGTAGGTTTCAGAGCTGTATTTTTTCTTAAAGTGTGTGAACAGTGTGTGCACCCAGACAAAGCTGATGCTGATGTTTGTGGTGGATGTAAAGTGGGGGTTGGGAGCAGTATAAGCACTGATTTTTTTTTTTTTTTTTTTTTTTTTTTTGCCGTACGCGGGCCTCTCACTGTTGTGGCCTCTCCCGTTGCGGAGCAGAGGCTCCGGGCGCACAGGCTCAGCGGCCATGGCTCACGGGCCCAGCCGCTCCGCGGCATGTGGGATCTTCCCGGACCGGGGCACGAACCCGCGTCCCCTGCATCAGCAGGCGGACTCTCAACCACTGCGCCACCAGGGAAACCCAGCACTGATTTTTAGATAGGAAAAAACCTTTTTATTATAACGAGGAGTAGAATTTCCCAGTGATTTGGAGCTCTCATTTGCATTTACTCTGTATAAATTATACAGAAATGATAAAGATTAATGGAACATTTCAAACTCTGAAAATTGTTTGTGCAGGACTAGAAATTGTTAGTGAAAGTATAAATATGACTAATCTCTGATGGAAAGATGTTTTACTTTAATATTCGTGAATTTGGTAATTCTCAGTTTATGAAAATAGTCCTTATAAACGGCAAGGGTATGATAGAGATGGGTTTGCTCGTAACATAACTTTGAAAGTGCTGACCAAAATGATTGCTGAAAGTAGATGTGCGGATGAACTAGTAGAAATAGAGAAACTGGCCAGGAAGTCATTGTTGTAGTGTGATCGGATAATCACAGCTTGAACTAGATGGCAGCTCTTAGTTTTTAGCTTTGGGAGGAGAAAGAAGAACAAAAAATGTCTTCAGAATTGCGAGGCAAGAGCTACTATAGCACTGTTTTTTAAATTTTCTGGCAGCCACTATATTTCTTTTATAAGTTTATTTTCGGCTGTGTTGGGTCTTCGTTGCTGCACACGGGCTTTCCTCTAGTTGCGGCGAGCGGGGGCTGCTTTTCCTTGCGGTGCACAGGCTCCTCATTGCGGTGGCTTCTCTTGCTGTGGAGCACAGACTCTAGGCACACGGGCTCAGTAGTTGTGCTGCACTGGCTTAGCTGTTGTGGCATGTGGGATCTTGCCAGACCAGGGATCGAACCCACGTCCCCTGCATTGGCAGGTGGATTCTTAACCGCTGCGCCACCAGGGAAGCCCCAACTATAGCACTTTTGAAAGGAAAGTATCTTGAGTTTTAGACCTCACATGAAGATATATGCTTTGAAATTTCCCATAACACACAAGTTGATCACAGGCATTTCTAGCTGGAGAGAGATTAAGGCCAAATTACAGAAGCATAAAATTTAGTAGCAAATGTGGGAGGAGGGTGCTGAGAGACTAGATACATGACATATACATTCTGTGATTGGTGATTGAAAATAAAATGATTTTATTTTCAGCCTCATCGGTTACCTTCTCCTCTATAAGACTTTCTGTATTCAGTTCCAAAGATTTTCTGGGGTGGTATTGCTGATCTGTTTGCTTTTTGTTTTTTCCACCATCAGTTTGTTTCTCAGTCTTTGGTTTGCTAATTTGCTCAAAATAATATCTGACACATAGTAAGTGTTTAAATATTTTGGGAGGTAGATGAGGTAAACAGATGTATTCATTTTTGCCATGTTTTAACCAAGTACTGCAAGTGTGTGTATTTAATTAGTTTATAGTGTACATTATGGAGTGTAGTATGATAAAGACGTTTCAGAAAGTTTTTGCTGAGTACCAAGTGGTTCAGAGTGTGTAAGCATTTGGCTAAGGTTCAGAACATTGCTCTTCTGATTGACAGTAGTACAGTGTCATTTAATGTCATTTGTAATCATGAAAGAGAGAGGTTAAGTAACTGCGAAGGTCAAACAGCTCATGAATGATGGAGATGGAAATCAAACCCAGATTAGCCTATTCCAAGCTCTGGGTTATTATTAGTAAGTACTCCATGCCGTTTTTGTACCTCTAATATAGTGGTTTAGAGTTAATGTAACATTTAATTGAATATTTATTTCCTTTTAATTTCTTTATAGGGATTTATCAAAGATGTTCATGAAGACTCCCTCACAGTTGTTTTTGAGAACAAGTAAGTTATCTTTTTATTGATAGAGATGCTAATTTTGAAGATTGGTAGTGCCAAGCTGTTTGCTTTTGGCTGTTTCTATTGCCAGTGGAAAATGAGTGTGCTTTTGGGTGGGGGTCTTTGGTTTGATTATCTTTTTGAGTTCAAATAATTTTAGTTTTTGATGACTTCACCTGGTTTTCTGCTCACAATTCACTTGGCACTCTTTCCATGACCCCTTTCTTTGTCAAATCACATGTGGACGTGAATCAGTAAGTAGTTTTTGCAAAAAATAGACCGCATGAATGGTATTACAATATGCTTCTTAAAAACGCAGAATTGTGAAATGATATTGTAGATAAGTGTTAAGCTGTCTTTAATTGCTTGATTATTCATAAGGAATAATAAAAAGTTGTATAGATATTGTAAAGGTTAGGTAAGTTGTGCTAAAAACGTTAAAGACCATGTTCTGGGCTTGGTTAGGAAGGGTTATAAGGGAGCACTGTATAATTGAAGGTCAGAAAAGAAACTGGTCAACTTTCACTTTTAAGCTGCTTCTGTAACTGCCTGAATAGATATTGGCCCAACAGCTGTTTCTTCTAGAAGCAAGTGTTGAGATGATTTCTGTCTTTGAACAGCTGCCATTTAGACAGTAAAGATGAAAGAAAGCACTCAAATGTCTTTTACTTGTCTCTTTTTTTTGCTCAGCGTTGGCACAGGGGAGCCATAGGAGTATTTTACATGCTGCTGTACCTCCCAGGCATGTGATGAATAACCTATTAGAACTTAAAGTAGGAAAGCATTTTAGCTTTATCAACTTATAGAATACAACCCACAAAAAATTAAGCAGCAGCTCAAGTAGTAGTTTTAACACATTCGTATTTGCTACAAAGATTAAAAGTAAGTTTTTTCTAGGTTTTAATTACAATGTATATGTTCACTGTAGGAAAGAAATTCTATCTGTGTAAGAAAATTAAATCCTTTCATAATTTAGCTATTCAGAATAATTGAGTAGTTTTCTATGTTTCTGTGAACATGTACGCTAATATTTTATAATAATCTCTGAAATTGTGTTCCTTAATAAGCCATTTAGTGGTAAAAGTGTTTATAATAAGTTGATTCCACTATAGCAGTTCGTTACTTTGAACTTACCCTATTTCATTAACAGAATAATGTATGTACTGTTACCTTAGGATGAGTAATTTGGAAGCAATATATAATTGTCAATGATGTTAATTATTTATAAACTTCATCAAAAGCCATGCAAAATCTGTTCTACCTCAACAAACTACTTGGAAAAAGATTTAATACAGAGGTTGTTTTTCTTTGGGGAAAGCTAAATGATTGATTTGAAAAATATACAGCACTAAGCATAGACTACATAGCTTCTGTATTAGGAGCTATTAGAATAATATACTTTAAAGTTGTTAATTCCTTTTCTAATCCTTCAGTTGGCAACCGGAACGCCAGGTTCCATTTAATGAAGTTAGATTACCACCACCACCTGATATAAAAAAAGAAATTAGTGAAGGAGATGAAGTAGAGGTATGTATTTATAAGTTTATTTTCTTGTGTGCATATTTTTTTTTTTTGTTTCAAATAAATATTCTTGTTGGAAAATCTGTTTAGCTGATAGAGAATAAATCTAATTCCTTTTCTCCATTCTTTCTATTGGTAATGGCTGTGTAGTGTAGCAGTGCTTGAGTTTTGGAGCCAGAACTGGGATTAATGTCTCAATGCTACCATTTTTAGGTTTGTAGCCTTGGTCAAGTTTTTTTGTTTTTAATGACTAAAGTGAAAATAATTTGAGAACTAAAGATGGTAGTGCATTTGAGTTGTTTTGCACAGAATCTGGCAGAGAGAACTATATGATGTTGGTCATTATTTTCCTTTTTTTTTTTTTTTTTTTTTTTTTTTTTTTTTTTTTTTTTTTTTTTTTTTTTTTTTTTTTTTTTTTTTTTTTTTTTTTTTTTTTTTTGCTATTTTGCCTTGTGCTTTATTCTCAATATCTTTCTACAGTATTAGTAACTATCCTTTATTGTAGTGATCATTAATATAGTTCCTATGTAACAATATGAAATATTATAATTAGCACACTGCCTTTTTGAATATTCTAGAAATATTCAGAAAAACTTAAAAAGAAAAAAACAAGATCACTGCCCAGAGATAAAAACCACATTTCATGGTTTACATATTCTATTCCCAGGCTCTTTATTCTCTTTTAAAAAAATAAAAATTGTACTGCTTCTTTGTAGCTTGCTTTTTTCACACTTAGTAGATCTTGAATGTCTGTCACTTAGTAGATCTTTTTTTTGATTAACATGCCTGCTGTTATGTAAAAAGAAACTGGGAAATAATTGTCAAATAGAAGCATAATGAGTTTGTTGGAGATGGAAAATTTGATTTTCGATTTTTAAGAAATTGATACCTCCAAGGAGCTCAAATATGCTAAATGTATTTCTCACAAGGAGTTGTCTTGATAGTGTTGAAAGAGATTTTCAAATCTCGTTTGTACCTAATTTATGTAGGCTGGGGTAGGAGAACTGGGAACATGGGTCAATCTTTAATGATGAAACAGCTATCTAAAAACACTTAATAGTACGTACTTTGTGCCATACACTGTTCTGAGTGCTTTGCACGTGAACTCATTTAGTTACTTGCCACTTTTATTCTTCATAATTTTTTTAATGGTAAATTTTCTTTTGAGTTAATTGTAGATGTTAGGCTAGAAAGTCAAATTGTAGGACATTTAACCCCTAACAACTTGAACTCACATTCTAAAATTTTGCCTAGATTTTAATTCTTGCTCTAGGTAATTAGAGCAAGCATCCTTCTGCTTTTGCTAAATCAAAGCATGTTGTAACTTAATTGTGTCACGGTGCCACATGTGTGGCGGTCATTTCTGTGAGTAGTGCTTTTCATATTTTAAAAATTGTTGTTCAGACAGTTATTGTTAATGTAAAGGCTCAGTCTAAAGGAAAAACTTGGTGGAGTGCTGAGGGTGTTGTTACAGTGTGCTTTTCTCAGTCTCAATCTGGGAAGATCCTGTCCAGTTCCTGGACCATCTTTATGGCTTGCCTCCCCAATTGTATACAAAACTTTATTGAATGATTTGGAAATTGATGATTACAGAGTGTTTTATTTCACTTTCTGTTTTATGGTTCAGTCTTGGTGAAATTTGTTCCTTAAAATTAATGAGAATCTTGGTCTGGAATTAAGATATTACTGTTACTTTGTAATTTTTTTGTGCTTTTGAAATTTTTGAAAGTTCATATAGGGAAGGAGTTTAAAATTAATCTTGCCACCTGTGGATTTATTGTTCTTTTTTTGTTTTGCTTTTTTGCAAGCGTTAGGAATTTATTCTTATGCCATGGAATGAATGCTTAGGAATTATGGTTGTTAGTACTTTATATTTTGAGCCAAATAACTTTAAGCTGCCCCCCTAAATTCAAAGTAACAGAGCTTAATATAAAAAGTGAAATGATACAGTTACATAAAGTAAAAAGTGAACCTTTCCTCTTAGTGTAGGTATGTAGGTGTGCTTATCTGCCCACCCCAGCTTAAATCTCATTTAAGAGATGTCTCTTTAGATTTTTTTTCTTTGAATTTATAAAGAATATGTGTGATTTTTGTAGTCAGTTAATTAAGATACCGTAGACATTTTCAAGTCTGCACATACAGATTTAACCTCATTTTTTCTCACCATCCCATGATACTCCTTAGTATAGGTGTATCTTAATTAGAAGTCGTTGAAATTATTGAGTTGTTTTTTGCTTTTACCCCCCCCCCCCAAAAAAAGAGTTAATGTCCTTATGTAAATCATTTTCTGTTAATATAAATCTTAGTGGTTCAACTGCTGAATCAAAGGCATGTATATTGAAAATTTTGATAATACCAAAATATACCATTTTGTCCTCCAAAAATGCTTTTTGAATGACTACTTCATAATTTTGCTTATACATTAAGGTGTTTGTTTCCTTATAGATTGACTGGCTGGATTATTATTAATCTCATCTGTAAGTTTTCATAAACATGATAGAAGGAAGCTGTTGTCTTCTCTGCCTTCTGAACCTTGATTACTAGTGATACGGAGTGTCTTTTAAATTAGTTTATTGGCTGTTAGCCCCTTGTTCTGTTTATTATCTATTTTATTTTTTGTCCATGTAGTTTTCAGTGTTGGAAATGTGTACGTTTTATGGGTACGTTTCTGTTATATATTGTGTTTTCTCCCAGGCATTCTTTAAAAAGCTGTGCTTTAGTGGCTTTTGCCATTAAGAATTTATATTTTTGCTTATTCAGATCTGCCAGTTTTCCCAGTATGACCTCCAAGATAACCCATTTTAGTACTTCTACAGTGATGACCCCCCCCCCCTTTTTTTTAAAGAGTATTTAGGTTTTTAATATAACTTGATTCTTTTTAGGGTAATTTATTGCACAGTATATTGATTTTTTTTAAATTAAGTCATTGGCTACTGTTCTTTTTGTGCTAGTTGTAAATACTATAATAGCAGTGATAACAGCTGACACTAACCCATGTAATATATATATAACTAACTGGCTTTTTAAACATATTGTATCAGTTTGACATAATAGTCTCTTGAGGGCCTCTTCTAAACTCTGTGAATACTTTAATTAACCTTTCCAAGGTTCATGTAGCCTGAAGGTTAGGAAGTTGAATAACCAGTGTAAGTTTTTGTCCTGAATGTTATTCTTTCTAATATGTCATGCTGTATTACAGGGTGTTGTCAATTTTGTGCCACATTCCCAACTCTTGTTCTTTTGCAGCTCTAGGAGCCCTTCCTCTTTGAAGAATGGAAAGGTGACTATGATTTGGCCATTAGTAATTGATTTAGAACAGAAATGATCCAGAAGGGAGCTTTTCATTAGGCTGTCCAGGCATTTATCTAAAGTTCAGCCATACAACAGAAGACCTAAATAGACATTTTTCTGGAAGACATACAGATGGCCAACATACAGATGTTCAGCATGGCTAAAAATCAGAACTACAATGAGATACCACCTCACACCAGTCAGAATGGCCATTATCAAAAAGTCTACAAATAGGGCTTCCCTGGTGGTGCAGTGGTTGAGAGTCCGCCTGCCGATGCAGGGGACACGGGTTCGTGCCCCGGTCCGGGAAGATCCCACATGCCGCAGAGCAGCTGGGCCCGTGAGCCATGGCCGCTGAGCCTGCGCGTCCGGAGCCTGTGCTCTGCAACGGGAGAGGCCACAACAGTGAGAGGCCCGCGTGCCAAAAAAAAAATAAAAAAGTCTACAAATAATAAATGCTAGAGAGGGTGTGGAGAAAAGGAACCCTCCTACACTGTTGGTGGGAATGTAAATTGGTGCAGCCACTATGGAAAACAGTATAGAGGCTCCTTTAAAAGCTAAAAATAAAATTACCATATGATCCAACAATCCCACTCCTGGGCATATGTTTGGAGAAAACTGATTTGAAAAGATATAGGCACCCCAATGTTCACAGCAGCACTATTTACAGTAGCCAGATGTGGAAGCAACCTAAATGTGCATTGGCAGATGAGTGGATAAAGAAGATATGGTGTGTACACACACACACACACACACACACACACACACAATGGGATATTACTCAGCCATAAAAAAGAATGAAAGAATGCTATTTGCAGCAACATGGATGGAGCTAGAGATAATCATACTGAGTGAAGTTTTTTAATTTTTATTTTTTTAATATTTTGGCTGTGCCACGCGGCAGGTGGGATCTTAGTTCCCCGACCAGGGATTGAACCCATGCCCTCTGAATTGGAAGTGTGGAGTCTTAACCATCGGACCGCCAGGAAGTCCCCATATGATCTCACTTATATGTGGAATCTAAAATATGACATAAGTGATCTTATTTACTAAACAGACTCACAGATGTACAAAACAAAGTTGGGTTACCAAAGAGGAAGGGACGGGGGATAAATTAGGAATTTGGGATTAACAGGTACACACTACTATATATAAAATAAACAACAAGGACTTACTGTAGAGCACAGAGAACTATATTAAATATTTTGTAATAGCCTGTAATGGAAAAGAATCTGAAAAAGAACATATATACACATGTGTATATATGTGTATATATATACACACACACACACACACACAGATGTACACATATATATACACAAAACTGAATCACTTTGCTGTACACTTGAAACTAACACAATATTGTAAATCAACTATGCTTCTATTAAAAAATAATAATAATTTAAAAATTCAGCCATATGAACTTTCCATTCTTGTAGGTCAGGTATGGTTAAATATTGGCGATTTCACATGGCTTACTCTAAAATTTTATTACTTTACAGACATGTTTGGCTACTTAAGGCTTGCCCTTTCCAGCCAATTTATGAGGCTTAGATGAAATTATAAAACATAAATTAGTGTCTGGTAGTGGCCTCAAGAAGACACTATGGCTTATAATAGAAAGTTGGTTTTGAAAAGTCTAAGATTCAAAGGTCTATTTGTAAAACTAATTGGTGGCTTTGTGTTTGATAGAAAGTGGCATATATTTTCAGATCTTTAATTTTTTTTGATAAGTGTCTGCTTAGTAGTTGATTTTGTTAACTAAAGATTGCTAAGAAAATTGGTAATTCCCTGGTGGTCCAGTGGTTAAGACTCTGTGCTTTCACTGCTGAGGGCCTGGGTTCGATCTCTGGTCAGGGAAATAAAGATCCCACAAGCCGAGTGGCATTGCCAAAAAAAAAAAAAAAAGATTGTTAAGAAAATAATGCTCAGCTTGTAAAGTTGTAGATGATGGGAAAATGAAGAGTTCTGTAGATTCTCTTAAGCTGGATATATACTATAATGTTCTGGGATATTGGAAGGGCAGTAGAAAGAGTTTTTCCCCAGTGATTTCACATGTGAGATGCCTTATTTTCTATTATAAGATGCCTACCTTATTCAGCAAGTTAGTAACATAAACAAACGTGTTACATAGGAAGCCTGACATCTCAAGCTAATAGATAATTTTATAAGACTTTTTAAGTTTTTCCTCTTGGGTTTAACGTATTTCATATATAAAAACTTTTTTTTTTTTGAATTGTGAAGTCTTCTGGTTGAAATACGGATAGGCAAGTTTTTGTTCTTGTGACATATGACTTTTCTTCCATCTTTTATGGCAGATAGACATTATGGTTCTACGTCTTTATAATTTAGTTATAATCTTGGGATAGGTCCCTTGAGAGAAATTTGATAAAGGGATTAAGAATAATTTGATGTAGAACACTCCCTTACCTTACAATTTTTTTTTTTAATTTGGCCATGCCACGTGGCATGCGGGATCTTAGTTCCCTGACCAGGGATCAAACCCGAGTCCCCCTGCAGTGGAAGCACAGGGTCTTAAACCACTGGACTGCCAGGGAAGCCCCCTTACCGTACAATTTTTTTAATTTAGTATTTTACTTATGAGACAAATACAATATACATGTATAATTTACATCTTACCTTTAAAAATGTTTCAGTTTGATTCTTGCAACCAGTCTGAAAATTTTAGCTGTCTGTAGTTAGTCAGCCTTTCTCATAATATGAAGTCAGCATTGTTAGTCTTAGTGCTTGGGAATGCTCATACGTTATAGGTGAACGTATTCGTTATTGTATCTTTTTCTTTTGGGGAATGGGCAGTTTCCAAGACTTATGAAACCCACTTCTTAAAGTATCAGCCACAAATACTATAATGAGATAATACTGTTGTGTAAGTAGATAAATCACATTAGTGTTTTCTAGATGTTAAGCTTGCTTTCCTAATGTACATTTTCTATTTCTTCATAGATTGTAATGAGATAAAATAGATATGAATAGTACTCAATAAATGTCTTTTATGTAGTTGTAAAACAGGTCATTATGATTAAGCATTCAGTTTAATGCTTAACATTATTTAGAACTAGGTAAAAACTGGTAGAAATTGTCTACTGCTGGTGTTCACATTATTTCTATTTGGTTATAACTTTGAAAGGCATCGTTGAACATTATTAACTTGAATGAAAAGCTGATAACATTAGGATCCAGACTGGAATTCCATTTAAGTCATAATTTGGTTGGGTGCTGGAATTTGGAGGCCAGTAAGGTTTAACTTGGATTCATATGGTAGAAAGAATACTGAAATAGGCTTTTGGAATTTGATTCTTCCATGAAACTGTAGCCTTCTTCAATCTGGGTACTGTTGTGTTTTTAGGTCTCTCATGGGCACTCCTTAGTCTTTTTTTAAGCTCTTTCTTGGATTTGAAGAAACTTAGAATGTTAGAGAAATGAGGGCCATTGCCTTAGAGTGTGAATTGCTTTCTTGGAATAGTTTGGGGATTTAAGTGAATGAAATCTGAAGTAAGGGAATTTCTGTAGGTGCGTTTACTCCAATGACATAGTCATAAGTAAATTCAGTAATCTACATCTTGGACATAGTATGCTAGGGCATGGTTTTAACAGTGGGTTATTAAAACGACTTTTTATTGTGTTGAGTACATTGTTCATTTTGTAAAGGATGTTATTTGACCCACAACACAAAAGTGGAGGCAAATTCATAGCATTTTGATTTGAGCCAGGAACTTAGGTTAATTTGGCTTTATGAGAGAGGCTTTGTCTTTCAGGGATCAGTTATTAATGAAGTTTACAGAGATGGATGTAAGTATAAAATGGAATCCAGCATTTTAATGTTCAGTGAGAACTAAAGCTGCAAGACAGTCCACAGTGTTTTATTCTTTATTGTAGGTAAACTTGCATAGAAAGCCAGATTCCTAGATGGTTATTCTTTGGTGAAATAGAACAGGTAGTTTAAGACCCATTTTTCAGCATTCAAGCTTGAGGCACCAATCCACTGTAGATCAACAAGAGGTATACCAGTCTGTTTAGCTGAACTGCCTTTCTAAGATAGTGCTTGGAAAGGGCACTTTCCTTCTTGTTCTCAGGGTTTTCTTTTTGTTTTTTTAATTCTCAGTATACTAGGGAAAATAGCATTTACCATTTGAGTCTAATGGGCCATTTTTATTGTT
>RJWK010039394.1:0-20399 GCA_004363435.1 Platanista minor | reverse complement strand
CATAAATTAATGTTATATTTCATCATATGTAATATAGCCCATCATATGCAATAACGCATTAGTCATTAACTTCATATAACTCTAAATTTAAAGTAGAGGACCTTTAACGCTAATTCACAGCATAGAAGTATTTCAAACAGGTTTTTTGGTCCAGCAGGACTTACTTGTGATCTGTGAATGACGACAGAGGCATAACTGCCCTGAGCAAGCCACTTTGCTGTACTGGATATCTTCATCCCAGTTCCAGCCAAATTAATGCTGAATTGTCCCTGGATTGAAAACAAAACAAAATAAAAAGAGATAGAATTCATAAAATATTTAAGCATGCACTTGGCTGGAAACACCTGAATTGAAATTATATAAGAAAGGATTCAAATTGGTTTTCAAGATTCTTTCTTTACAAAATGAAAGAATATTGATACAACCTTACACTAAAGAGAATGAACAGGCTAAAGACTTTCAAAATTGATTACAAATAAGTCTTCTCAATTACAAGAGACAACTGAAATAATACCAGATAATGTTATTTGTGCAAAAGCAATTCTGTCCAACGCTAGGACTCTAGGGTTGACAGCTAGACCTTATGCTCCTGTAGCAACAGCAAGTCCATTCAGAATGGGTGTTCACAGGGATTGATACCAACCAGACTTTTAACATTTCTCCAGTTTCAATTTTTGACCCCTCAGTTGCTAATTTCCCTGTTACGCCTGTTTAATGTATTTCCTAGAATCTTCTGTTACTGTGCGCTTACCTTTTGTGTTAAGAATGTTACTTTTTAACCTACCACACAAAACTACTGAATGTGATATTATTGCCCCAGCTATCATGTGCTTTTAAGTACCCAGACGTCTGATGCCACATGATTTACACACATGGTATGTGAGCCCTCTAGTGGCTTTATGATCTAATTATTTTCAAGACACAAGAACCAGTTTCATATCAAAATATTCCAGACTATCTCTGTTAAAAATTAAACTTTAGGGATTCCCTGGTGGCGCAGTGGTTGAGAATCCGCCTGCCAATGCAGGGGACACGGGTTCAATCCCTGGTCCGGGAAGATCCCACATGCCGCGGAGCAACTAAGCCCGTGCGCCACAACTACTGAGCCCACATGCCTGGAGCCCGTGCACTGCAGCAAGAGAAGCCACCACAATGAGAAGCCCGTATGCAGCCACGAAGACCCAACACAGCCAAAAATAAATAAATAAAATAAATTTATTAAACAAAAAAAACCTTTAAATATCTGTTCATTAAGAAAGTGCCTGACTAAAATTGGTAAAATTTGTGGCACATGTATATGATCTTGCAGTACAGAATTATACACTGAAAAGCTGAAGTACTTAATGAAAGCTAATTAAGCCTACTGCCAATGTTTAATATACATACAGATTTAGAGCGATATTAGGACGATCTTAGATCACATCACAATATCCTACGGCCTAAGACTCAGGAATCTTGAGCAAGACAGTGATAAAACATTAAAGATTATGTTATGTCAATGAAAATATTATCTTGTCATGAAAGCAAAGGCTAGATTTCAAATATATTTATAATATGAATTATTACAACTGCTAAAAAATTATGTATCAGTTTAGTTTATTAAGTTAGATTTCTTAGGAATCTTATATACTTCTTATTTAAAATCAAAATAGAGATTCAAATACATTTATAATACAATGATAATATACGAAGAATTTCCCCCAAAACAGAAATAATTTGTTTTAGATAAATTTCAAAGAAAATTAATTGTTATATACATCATTTGGTTATGAAATTTAGAATATGACCTGTATGTTTGCTTCATTGCTGTATTCCTAGAGTCCAAAAGAAGGCCTAGGCACTCAGTAAATGTTTTTAAATGGATGGATTAAGTGCAACATTATAAATATTACATTTTACCATTGTAAAAGTTAATACACAAATACACAGCTAAACCCTTCATGGTTGTGATAATGAATGACTCTAATGCTAGACACATCAGAATTTTATATTAGTAAATGTTTTAATGAGAAGAAGTAATTCTAAGGATATATTCTACTGGTTAATACTTAGTCATCTGATACAGGTTTTGCACTGAATACCTTCATCCCACCTTAACTCATAAATAGGCTTCTCACCAAATAAAAGAAATGGAACTATATTCTGTGGTGTAGGTTTCCTGTGACTAGCCACTTACTGAGTGCCCCAGTTGGGGGAATGCAATGTTTTCACAACCTAATAGTCTACACTTCCATTTATTCTTTACCACCCTGCTCAAGGTTGCTTGGAAGCATTCAGGTGGAAAGGAAAGACAAAAATCCAACTGACTACAGTACTGAGAGACTTAGGTGGTCATTAACACAATGAGTTGGGTCTAGAAATATCTGCTGCTTCATTTCTCCAGACTAATTTTCATGAACTTTGCTTACATCTTTAGTCCTTGTTCAAAAGCTACATAATGCAATCTCAAAGAAATGGCAAAACAATTCAACTGAAATCTGGGATGATATTGACAGAGGTATAAATACACTTCATTCATTTGTTCGAAATTAACTGAGTGGCAGCCTTGGTATGAAGCACTACTGCAATACAGAAAGAGGTCTTGCTCCAGGTTTGAGAAGCGAAGCACAGATTGGTGGTTGCCAGAGGTAGGAGTTGGAGGGGAAAATGGGTGAGGGTGTTAGAAGATAAATAAATCCTGGGGATTAATGTGCAATATGGTAACTATAGTTAAGTACACTGTATTGTATATTTGAAAGTTGCTAAGAGAGTAGATCTTAAAAGTTCTCATCACAAGAAAGAAAAAATTGTAACTATGTGAGGTGATAGATGTTAACTAAAACCATTGTGATAATTTTTCAATATATACGTAGTCAAATAATTATGTTGTACACTTTAAACTAATACAATGTTTAATGACAATTATATTTTAATAAAATGGAGGAAACTAAATCTTATATACACATAAATAAATGTGATGCAATGTAGAGAATTATAGGTGCCATAAGAAAGGTACTGGTACATTCCTATGGAACTTTAGAAGTAATAAATGATTGAATAATTGTATTAATTACTTATTTCAATTCCATTACTTTATTTAAGATTAAAATTTAAACCTCCTTAAACCTAATATTTAACTTGAAAAATTAGTTCAACATAGTATCAACTAAAAAATATGGTTTTTTGAAGTAGTATGAAGCTTATCTCCTCTTGTACTCTTGACATTTTTTAGAAGAGGCCATCATAAGAAATAAAATTCTAACAGCCAAATCACAAGTGGAAGGTAAGGTGATTCAAAAGACCTAAGAATTCAACAAACTGGAATGTCTGCCCTTGAGTAATTAGCTTCATCAAAGGAAAAAGTAGTTATGGATACAAGACAGAGGGAAAGCACAGAAATAGATGCAAGTTTTAATGTCCCACTTCTTTGATTGACTGGTTGGTTCATATGTGCCCATTATATCATTAGGTTTTACAATTTTAAAGTTTGTTCCACATATTTTATTATGAGTGGGATCTATAGATCTAATGCAATTCCAATAAGAGAACTGATTCTAAAATTTATATCGAAAGACAAAGAAATTAAAATAATTAAAACAAGTTTGAAAAAAATAAATTTGAAGGACCCACACTACCTTGTTTTAACACTTATTATAATAAAGTTATCATAACCAAGACAGTGCTGTGCTGGTGAAGAGAGAGACCTGTAGATCAATGGAACAGAAGACAGAGTCAGAAATAGACCGACATAAATATGTGCAATATATATATATATATATATATATATATATATATATATATATATATATTTTTTTTTTTTTTTTTTTTTTTTTTTTGGCCTCACCACGTGGCATATGGGATCTTAGTTTCCCGACCAGGAATTGAAGCCACGTCCCTGCATTGGAAGTGTAGATTCTTAACCACTGGACCACCAGAAAAGTCCCCTCCAATTGATTTTTGACAAAGGCGGAAAGGCAATTTACTGGAGAAAGCACTGTCTTTTCAACAAATGGTGTTAGGACAACTGGATGTCTATAGGCAACCATTCCAACTTCATAAAAAATTAGTTCAAAATCAGTCATAGGTCTAGATGCCAAGCATAGAACTATAAAAAATATTTTAAGAACACATAGAAGAAAATCTTTGTAACCTGGAGTAAGTCAAAAGCTCTTAAATATGACACTAAATGTACAACCCACAAAGGAAAAAAAATGATAAATTTGACTTCATTAAAGTTTAAAACTTCCACTCTGTGTAAGACAATTAAGAGAAAGAAAAGATAAGGTCCAGACGAGGAGAAAAAGACTTGGAAATGTTATATACAACAAAAGACTTGTATCCAGACTGTATAAAGAACCCTCAAAACTAAACAGTAAGGAACAATAAGGAAACAACCTAATTTTAAAAATGAGCAAAAGACTTGGGCATACACTTTACCAAAGAGTATATATAAATGGCAAATAAGCACATGAAAGATACTTAATATTATTATCCATTAGTGGAATGTAAATAAAAAACTACATTGAGCTACCACAGAAGATGGGAAAAAAAAAAAACTTGACAATACTAAGTGCTGACAAGGAAGCTAATCAAGTAGAAATTTAATCTTTGCTGGTGGGAATAAAAAATGGTACAGCCACTGTATCAAACGGTTTAGCAGTTTCCTTTAAGGCTAAACATACACATATTATGTGACCCTACAGTCTCACTCATAGGCATTTATCCCAGAGAAATGAAAGTGTACATTCACACAAAAATCTGTATGCAAATGTGCATCTCAGCACTATTCATAATCTACAAAAACTATAAACAACTCATTTTCTTCCTACAAATGAACAAACTGTAAGACAGCTGTATGACATCCATTTGATCAGCAATAAGGAAGAAAAAATTATTGATACAGGCAAAAACGCAGATGGACCTCAAAGGCATTATGTTAAGTGAAGGAAGTCAATCTCAAAAGGTTACCTATTGTGTGATTCCATTTATAACACATTTCTATGTCATCCCAGAAAATGCAAATCTAAAGCAACAGAAAAAAGATCAGTGTGTACCAGGAGTTAGGTGGGAGGGAGGAACTGACTTCATGGAGGAAGTGTGAGGGAGCTGTTCTATATTCAGATTGTGGTAAAAGTAACATGAATCTGTATGTATGTTAAAATTGTATACTAATAAAGGCAATTTTATTGTGGTTTTTTTTTCAACTTAAGATATAAATGAATATAACACCTATTTAAAGAAAAAAAATTCCAATTGACTTGCAAACAAAACCTAAGTACATGCTATATGTAAGAGACACACTTAAAGTGACTCATAAAGGCCAAAATTAAAAGCATGTGCAAGAGTATACCAGGAAAATGTACATAAAAAGAGAACAGGGGTAGCAAATCCTGATAACATAGAGTAGAATTCAAGTATGAAATCAGGAAAACATGACAAAGAAGTGCTAAAAACCATAATCCACAATGAAGACATAATATGTGAGTATTATGCATCAAATAACACAGCAACTTTTATGAAACAAAACTACAGGAAATGAAAGGAGACGTAGGTAGAAACATCTCAATAATAGGAAATTTTAATATACCACTTTTAATAACAAAATAGATCAAGCAGGCAAAAATAAAGAGAGAGATGATCTAAACAATATAAGTAAAAGGGTAGATCTTATGCATATATATCAAACTCTACACTCTGATAATAAAGAATACACGTTCAAAATATTTAAAAACTGGCTCTGAATACTGAAAATGGATGCTGGCCATGATCCTCTGGCATTGGTTATTTCTCTTTCTCTCATGTAATCAATATTAATTACAAAACGGATAAAGAGATACACATTGTGGGTTTTTTTTATGGCTCTGTGAAAAGTACCAAACATTTTACTTCACTTTTGAGGTATATATATATATATATATATATATATATATATATATATATATATTCTAAAGTCACATCACACTCCTTAACTTCATCTTATATTACAATGTGGCAAAGTTTATTTTGTCTAGAGAGTGCCATATGTGTCCATTCTCTTTTTAGCATTCATGTCCCGGGGTGCCCTGTCATATGCAAACACAGAGGATATGGTGTTGAGGAATCCCAAACAACAGAATAAGTTCTTTCTGTGACATCAAACATCTGGAGAGTATTCATGCAAATCTTGTATAACTTAACACAGAATCTGGTTTATATATTTGACAGACTAGCTTCAAGAATACTGGACAGTTTGTATTGTTGGTAACAGTAACTTCAGGCACTTGAATACAGACAGAAAAAACTGGGCATACCTTTTTTTGACAGCACATACCTATCCCCAATAACATCTAATTTTGGAAATAGAGCTTTGCATTCCAGAAATGCCAGCTAAGCTGGGGAGCCATCTCACCTTGACTAGCAGAGAGGAGCATTTTATTACTATACTGGGGCTACCTCTGTCTTCCTCAAGGATCTTGTACAGGTTGTTGACACAGAGTGTCTGTTTCTCCAACTGTAAACTGGGGTTACCCAGTTTATAACTATGTAACTTTCTCAAGATATTGTAGGGAAAAATGGGGTTACATAAAAGTTGGAGTAATGAAGTTAGAAATTACTGAAAATATCTGTTTTATCACTTAAAAACTTGATTGTGCTAAGATCTCTTATTCTGATTTCATGCTCATTGAGAAATATACTGTTTATAATAATTAGTTTTCAGTTAAGATATTTTCTATAAGGAAAGTTTACTAATGAGATAAAAGGAGTTTTGATTCCACTTGAAAGTTATATTACTTATTTGTATATCAGTCTCCTGTGAATTTTGTTGATGTCTCATTGACCGGATTTAGTCAGTTCAACATGCAATGAAAAGGACCAGATTCCCAGAATTTCATGACCTTTCTGAGGTAATAGTACCTTGTAGCATACTCTTCACATCTCTATGTGGCATCCTCAATTTACTTCTTTCTAATCATATCAAGTATATGACCAGAAGGCATTGATTAGAAGGAATATGGATTGTTGGACAAAGTTGACCAGTCTTGACATGGGTTGGTCATTGGAGACTGAATAATCTCCATTTAAAAGGGTCAAAATGGAAAAGTTATTTTAAATATCCATATGTGAAAGAAAAGATTGTTTAAAGTGCTGAAAGTTTTAGATTACACATCCTTGACCTTAGCACAAGTGTTCAAAGAGACACAGTGTAAGACTTCAGAAGGGAGAGTTCATCAGGAAAAGCACAGTCCTGGGAAGAGAACTAAATAAAAGATGTAGGTCAGAGAGTCACCATTTTGGAGGGAGACCAATCATCTGGGAGGCCTACATGGGTGAAGCAGGGAAGGAGAAGGATGGAGATGAATAGAGCTAACCAGGCTCAAAGATTGAATGAGAACATGACATTCCTCTGCAAAGCTATGTACCTTAAAAAATATAGCCAATAGGGCTTCCCTGGTGGCGCAGTGGTTGAGCATCCACCTGCCGATGCAGGGGACACGGGTTCGTGCCCCAGTCTGGGAAGATCCCACATGCTGCGGAGAGGCTGGGCCCGTGAGCCATGGCTGCTGGGCCTGTGCGTCTGGAGCCTGTGCTCCGCAACGGGAGAGATCACAACAGTGAGAGGCCCGCGTACCGCAAAAAAAAAAAAAAAAAAAAAAAAAATAGCCAATAGAGGGAGCACATTTGGAATGGCTTTTGAGGAGACCTGTGGACTCTTTCTTCAGTGAAACAATAGAGAAAATAGGAATAGAGGGGAACTTCCTCAACTTGATAAAGAACACTTACCAAAAATCTATAACATTACAGTTAATGGTGAAAGACTGAATGCTTTCCACCTAAGATCAGAAGCAATTAAAGCATGTCCACTATCACCACTCTTCAAAATGATGCTAGAAGTTCTAGACATACGTACTAGCATGATTCCACCTATATAACATCTTTGAAAAGACAAAAATTATGGAAATGAAGACTCGATTAGTGGTTGCTAGGGGATAAGGTGAGGCTGGTGGTAGGATGGAAGTAGTTGTCATTATAAAAGTTATTGTGGGGCTTCCCTGATGGCACGGTGGTAAAGAATCCACCTGCCAGTGCAGGGGACACGGGTTTGATCCCTGGTCCGGGAAGATCGCACATGCCGTGGAGCAACTAAGCTCATGCACCACAACTACTGAGCCTGCACTCTAGAGCCTGCGAGCCACAACTACTGAGCCTGCATGCCACAATTACTGAAGCCTGCATGCCTAGAGCCTGTGCTCCGCAACAAGAGAAGCTTCCACAACGAGAAGCCCGTGCAACGCAGAGTAGCCCCCACTTGCCGCAACTAGAGAAAGCCCGCACACAGCAACAAAGACCCAACGCAGCCAAAAATTAAATTAAATTAAATTAAAAATAATAAAGTTCTTGTGGTGATAAAAATGTTCTGTATATTGATGCAGAGATGTCAATATCCTAGTTGTGATATTATACTATAATCATACAAGATGTTACCATTTGGGGAAACTGGATACGTGGGATCTCTGTATTATTTCTTAGAACTACATGTCAGTCAACAGTTACCTCAAAATAAAATGTTTAATTTCAAATATAAAAAATATAAAATACAAAACCATTTCAAGTCTCTTGAAATTGTCCTAAGGCTATACAAAAAAATGGAGAAACAATTATTCAGGAAAATCTATGAAATCTAGGTAAGAACAGTAAGCATCTGTGACATCCGAACCATGACCTGTCCTCTCTTCCCCTACCTCAGCAAGATGATAATTCTACTCTTTGTGGGTGCAGCTACGAACACAGGACTATATTTCCCCCAGCTCTCTGCTAGGGCTAAGCTTTCTCCTAGGATGTGTGGGCGGCAGCGGGGGGCGGCGGACACCAGCACTCCTCATCTCACCCAGCTCTGTGTTGCTGAAGCTGTCTTAGAGGCAAGAATGGCAGAGAGTCTGAAGCTCCCTTCCACCATTCAGTCCATACTCATAGATCAGAAGGTCTGCCCCAGGCATGGCAGGCCAAGAACACAAGGCCTGAGTCAGTCCCACTCAAAATCACTGGTAGGGCAGAAGTTCCATGCTGAGCAAGACAAGCCAAGAAGACCAGGGGATGTTGTCATTACCCAGCATTCTGCTTATAGACTGGGGATGTTACTCTGCAAAGTGGGTTTGACCCACTCAATCCACAGAATGGTGCAAAGGTTCTTCCTTGGGGGAAAATCAGGCTGTAAAAACAGAAAGTTCCATAGCTTTTCCTAAGGAGACTGAGCTTATTTGGGACCAAACATGGGGAAATTTAAGCCTAAAGGGCATATTGAAAATAAGATTTTAGTGGTGTGCAGTTAAAAGGAGGATGGGGGTAACTGGATGAGAGCAACAAGCCTAATGGTAGGTCAAAGCTCAGTTTATCAGAGAAAACCAGGGAAAGAGACAGCCAAGAAGGGCTCCTCTTGATGTCTGACTTGACCTCAAAGACTGACTTATAAGACTACCCTGGGGCTTCCCTGGTGGCGAGTGGTTGAGAGTCCGCCTGCCGATGCAGGGGGCACGGGTTCGTGCCCCGGTCCGGGAAGATCCTACATGCCGTGGAGCCGCTAGGCCCGTGAGCCATGGCCACTGAGCCTGCGCGTCCGGAGCCTGTGCTCTGCAACGGGAGAGGCCACAACAGTGAGAGGCCCGCGTATGGCCAAAAAAAAAAGAAAGAAAAAAAAAAAAGTCTACCCTGGCCTAGGGGCCTGAGTTTAATTGGATCAGACCATGTAGTAATTTATGCCTCCAGGATGTTATTGAAAGAACAGAGTGACCATATACTAATTAGTGGAGGCTAAGAGCTGAGTGTGATATCAGTAGAGACAGGCCATCTAGAAACTTCATCAAAGACAGGCCAACTAAAAACACTGTCATTCCAGGAGGATCGGGGTGACAGTGTACATGTCCAAGGCTGAGCACTCTGAGGAGTGACATTAAAGGCTGCACACCACAGGGGAAATAGATGTCCCTGAAATAGTCCAGCCAAAGAGCTAAACAAATAAATAAGCAAGCAAACAACAAGTCCTAGAGGGAAGGGGAAACTTAGTATCCACAGTTGCTAAAATATCTTATCTAAAATGCCCGGTTTTCAACAAAAAATTGTGAAACATGCAAAGAAACTGGAAAGGATGATGCATATACAGGGGAAAAGGCAACAGAAACTGCCTTTAAGAGGTTTCAGATGTCAGGCTAAGCAGATAAAGACTTCAAAGTACCTATTATAAATATGCCCAAAGAACTACAGAAAACTGTGTTTAAAAAAGTAAAGGAAGGTATGATAATAATGTCTCATCAAATAGAGACTGTCAATAAAGAAATAAACATTATATTTATAAAAAGAGCCAAAGGACAATTTCAGGAGTTGAAAAGTACATTAACCAAAATAATAAATTCACTAGAGCAGATCGATCAGTAGCTTTGAGGTGGCAGAAGAATCAGCAAACTTGAAAAGATATCAATAGTGATGAAACAATCTGAAAAATAGAAAAAGAATGAAGAAAAAATGAATAAAGCCTCAGAGAAATAAAGGGACGCCTTAAGTGCACCAACATATGCATGATGGAAGTAACAAATAGAGCAGAGAATATATTTGAAGAAATAATGGCTGAAAACTGTCTAAATTTCATGAAATGCATTAATCTACACATCTAAGAAGCTCAATAGGCTCCAGGTTAAGTAGACACAAAGAGATCTACATCCAGATATGTCACAGTAAAGACACTGAAAGTCAAAGAAAAAAAAAAATCTGAAAGCATCAAGAGAAAAATGACCACATATGTGGGAATCCCAGTAAGATATATAGCTGAGTTCTAGAAGCCAGAGGACAGTGGGATGGCATTTTTAAAGTGCTGAAAAATAAAAACTGTAAAACAATAATTTTCTAGGAAATCAATCTTTCAAGAATGAATGCAAAATAAAGACATTCCCAGATAGACAAAACTGAGAGGATTTGTTATTAGCAGACAGACTAGTTATTATTAGACATACTAAAGGAAGTTTTTCAGGCTGAAGTCAAGTGACATCAGACAATACAAAACAACCAAAGCATACTAGTAGAGGTAATTGTAGTAATTATAAAAGACACTATAATTGCATATTTCTTTTTCTTTATTCTCTTGTTTAAAAAGCAATTGTATAAACCAATATGTATGTAATTATACTACTGACAAGTATAATAGAGAAATGTAGTGTATTTGATAATAATGCCACAAATAAAGCAGATGGAAGCAAAGCTGTTTTGCAGTAATTAAATGACAGCAGCTGATAACTCAGAACCACAGGAAGAAATGAAGAGAACTAGAAATGCTAAATAAAGAGGCTCATGTAAAAAACTCAGTGAAATATAAGTTCTCTCATTTCTTATCTCTAAAAAATATAAAATTATATAAAGTAACACTATAAAAATGTATTGTGGTTTGTTACACAGGTAGGTGTATGGATAACAAATATAACAACAAAAAAGGGAAGAGGAAAAAGAGTATATATAGGAGTAATGTTTCTATATGTCACTGCAGTTAGCTAGTATAATTCTGGAGAAGATTCTGGAGTAGAGTTAAGATGTACATTGTAAGCCCTAGAGCAACCATTAAGAAAGCAATTTAAAATATAGTGAGAAAATTATTAAGGAAATTAAAATGTTACACTAGAAAATGTTCACTGAATTAAAAAAGCAGTAAAGAAGAGACAAAAACAGTATAAGACATATAAAAACAAAAAGTAAAATGGCAAAGATAAATCCAAACATATCAGTTATAACATTAAGCAATCCAATCAAAAGGCAGAGGTTCAACAAAGTACTCCCTGTAGGAGACACTTTTAAGATCCAAAAATATATATAGGTTAAAAGCAAATGGGATGAAAACATATATACCATGCACTGTAAGCAGCCTGAGTAGCCATTCTAATATCAGATAAATTAGACTTTAAAACAAAACAAAAAAAAATGGTACTACAGATAAAGAAGAACATTTTATAATGATATAAGGGTCACTATATCAGGATACTATGACAATTACAAGCATACAGTCATCTACAACAAAATCACAAGGTAAATAAATCTAATACAAAATAAATGAAACAAAATGATTGAAGTGAGAGGCAGACAATTCAACAATAATAGCTGTAAAGTTTCAGTAGATAGAATAACTAGGCAGAAGATCCACAAGGAAATGGAAGAGTTGAACAATACTTTCAACCAGCAAGCCCTGACAGACATCTACAGAACACTTCACCCAACAACAACAGAACACACATTCTTTCCAAGCACACGTTGAACATTTTCCAGGATAGCCATATGCTATGTATAAAACAAGCCTCAATAAATTTTAAAAGATTGAATAATACTAAGTGTGTTTTCCAACCACAATGGAATGAAAGTAGAAATCAAAAACAGAAGGAAATGTGGGAAATTCACAAATACATGCAACTTAAACACCACACTCCTAAATAACCAGTGAGTCAAATGAGACACCAAAAGTGATAACAGAAAATACTTTAAGATGAAAGAAAATGAATGCACAACATACCAAAACTTCAGGGATGCTGCAAAAGAAGTGCTTAAAGGAAAATTTACAGCTGCAAATGCCTATATTAAAAGAGAAAAAAGATCTCATACCAATGACCTAAACTTCCACCTTAAGCACTGAAAAAAAGGAGAGCAAAGTAAATCTAAAGCAAGCAGAAGGAAAGAAATTATAATGAATAGAGTGGAAATTGATGAAACAAAGAAGAGAAAAATAACAGAGAAAATCAACAAAGTCAAAAGTTGGGTTTTTGAAAAGAACAAAATTGACAAACCAAGAAAAGAGAGAGGAGACTCAAAGCTCTGAAATCAGGAATCAAAGAGGGGACATGATTGTGAATCTCACAGGAATATAAAGGATTATATGGAATATTAGAAATAATTACATGCCAACCACTTAGATAACTTGGGTGAAATGGACAAATTCTTAAAAGCAAAAAAATAACCATAAGCTTACCAAAACAGACTCAAGAAGAACTAGAAAATCTGAAAAGATCTACAGTAAGTAAAGAGACTGAATTAGTCAATAAAACAATTTTTACAAAGAAAAGCCCAAGCTCAGATGGCTTTGCTGATGAATCCTACCAAACATTAATTTTTCATAAACTCTTCCAAAAAAGTAGAAGAGGAGGGACCACTTCCCAATTTATTCTATGGAGCCAGTACTTCCCTGATACCAAAACCAGACAAGGACATCACAAGAAAAGAAAATGATAGGCCAACATCTCTTCTGAATACAGATGAAAATTTAGCAACATATAAAAAGGATTAGACCTCATGACCAAGTGTGATTTCCCCAGGAATGCAAGATTGTTTCAACATACAAAAATCAATCAGTGTGATACACCATATCACTACAGTAATGGACAAGAACCACAGGATCATCACAACAGATGCAGAAGGAGCATTTGACGAAGTCCAACAGTCATGATAAAACCACTTCAATTAGGAATAGAAGGGCACTTCGTCAATCTGATCAAAGGCATCTACAAAATTCATAGCTAACACACTCAATGATGAAGGACTGAATGCTTTTCCTCTGAAATCAAGAATAGGACCATGATGTCCACTCTTGTTACTTCTACTCAACACTATCCTGGAAGTTTTAGCTAGTGTAATGAGGCAAGGTAAAGAAATAAAAAGCATCCAGATTGCAAAGGAAGAAGTAAAATTATTTGTGCGTGACATTGCTATGTATATAGAATATCCCGGGGAATCCAATAAAAAACTATTACAACTAATAAATGAATTCAGCAAGGTTGTAGAATACAAGATCAATTTTAAAAAATATTGGCAAAAATTAGTGATTTATTGAGCCCTCGGTTTTTTTTTGGGGGGGGGGGTGTCGCTTTATTGGGCAACTCTCCTCGTCAAAAGTCTTCTTTATCTTGAGCTGGAATCTTCTGCCCCATTAATGTCTCCTTGAGAAACACATACTGATGTCACTCCTCTTTCATGGAGCTCCTTACATATTTAATAGTAGTTATCATAACCTCCCACTATTTTCCTGGCTACCTTCTTCATTTTCCTAGCATAACACAATTTAAACGTTTCTTTTTTTCCACTCCAAGATAGATTAAAAATTTATCTTTCCCAGACAGAAATGTTTAAATAAGTATAATATTCCAGTGTCAAGTACAAATAAAACTTTTGGTCTCGATATTGTGTTTTGGTACCTTATGATTATACTGGTTCATTTAGAAATTACTACTTGGGGACTTGGGAGCCAAGATGGTGGCATACAAGGACATGCTCTCACTCCCTCTTGCAAGAGCACCAGGATCACAAATAGATGCTGGGCAATCATCGATAGGACACTGAAACTCACCAAAAAAGATACCTCACATCCGGGCTTCCCTGGTGGTGCAGTGGTTGAGAGTCCGTCTGCCGATGCAGGGGACTCGGGTTTGTGCCCCAGCCTGGGAAGATCCCACATGCCGTGGAGCAGCTGGGCCCATGAGCCATGGCCGCTGAGCCTGCGCATCCAGAGCCTGTGCTCCGCAATGGGAGAGGCCACAACAGTGAGAGGCCCACATACCGCAAAAAAAAAAAAAAAAAAAAAACCTCACATCCAAGGACAAAGGAGAAGCCACAGTGAGACGGTAGGAGGGGCTCAATCACAGTAAAATCAAGTCCCATAACTGTTGGATGGGTAACTCACAGACTGGAGAACACTTGTACCACAGAAGTTTGTCCACTGGAGTGAAGGTTCTGAGCCCCTCATCAGGCTTCCCAACCTGGGGGTCCGGCAACGGGAGGAGGAATTCCTAGAGAATCAGACTTTGAAGGCTAGTGGGATTTGATTGCAGGACTTTGACAGGAAACAGAGGCTGCACTCGTGGAGGGCACACACAAAGTGGTGTGTGCATCGAGACCAAGGGGAAGGAGCGATGACCCCAGGGGAGACTGAACCAGACCTACCTGCTAGTGTTGGAGGCTCTCCTGTGAAGGCGAGGGCTGGCTGTGGCTCAGTGTGGGGACAAGGACACTGGCAGCAGAAGTTCTGGGAAGTACTCCTTGGTGTGAGCCCTCCCAGAGTCTGCCATTAGCCCCACCAAATAGCCCAGGTAGGCTCCATTGTTGGGTTGCCTCAGGCCAAACAACCAAAAGGGAGGGTACCCAGCCCCACCCATCAGCAGTCAAGCGGATTAAACTTTTACTGGGCTCCAACCACCAGAGCAACAGTCAGCTCTACACACCACCAGTCCCTCCCATCAGGAAACTTGCACAAGCCTCTTAGAGAGCCTCATCCACCAGAGGGCAAAGAGCAGGAGCAAGAAGGACTACAGTCCTGCAGCCTGTGGAACAAAAACCACATTCACAGAAAGATAGACAAGATGAAAAGGCAGAGGGCTATATACCAGATGACAGAACAAGATAAAACCCCAGAAAAACAACTAAGTGAAATGGACATAGGCAACCTTCCAGAAAAAGAATTCAAAATAATGATAGTGAAGATGATCCAGGACCCCGGAAAAAGAATGGAGGCAAAGATCAAGACGGTGCAAGAAATGTTTAACAAAGACCTAGAAGAATTAAAGAACAAACAGAGATGAACAATACAATAGCTCAAATGAAAACTATACGAGAAGGAATCAATAGCAGAATAACTGAGGTAGAAAAACGGATAAGTGACCTGGAAGACAGAATGGTGGAATTCACTGCTGTTGAATAGAATAAAGAAAAAAGAATGAAAAGAAATGAAGACAGCCTAAGAGACCTCTGGGACAACATTAAATGCAACAACATTCGCATTATAGGGGTCCCAGAAGGAGAAGAGAGAGAGAAAGGAAAATATTTGGAGAGATTATAGTCAAAAGCTTCCCTAACATTGGAAAGGAAATAGCCACCCAAGTCCAAGAAGCGCAGAGAGTCCCATACAGGATAAACCCAAGGAGAAACATGCCAAGAAACACAGTAATCAAATTGGCAAAAATTAAAGACAAAGAAAAATTATTAAAAGTAGCAAGGGAAAAATGAAAAATAACATACAAGGGAACTCCCATAAGGTTAACAGCTGATTTCTCAGCACAAACTCTACAAGCCAGAAGGGAGTGGCATGATATATTTAAAGTGATGAAAGGGAAGAACCTACAACCAAGATTACTGTGCCCAGCAAGGATCTCATTCAGATTCGATGGAGAAATCAAAAGCTTTACAGGCAAGCAAAAGGTAAGAGAATTCAGCACCACAAAAGCAGCTATACAACAAATGCTAAAGGAACTTCTCTAAGAGGGAAACACAAGAGAAGAAAAGGACCTATGAAAACAATCCCCAAACAATTAAGAAAATGGTAATAGGAACATACATATCGATAATTACTCCAAATGTGAATGGATTAAATGCTCCAACCAAAAGACACAAGTTTGCTGAAGGGATAGAAAAACAAGACCCATCTGTATGCTGTCTACAAGAGACCCACTTCAGACCTAGGGACACATTCAGACTGAAAGTGAGGGGATGGAAAAAGATATTGCATGAAAATGGGAATCAAAAGAAAGGTGGAGTAGCTATACTCATATCAGATAAAATAGACTTTAAAATACAGAATGTTACAAGAGACAAGGAAGGACACTACATAGTGATCAGAGGATCAATCCAAGAAGAAGACATAACAATTATAAATATATATGCACCCAACATAGGAGCACCTCAATACATAAGGCAACTGCTAACGGCTATAAAAGAGGAAATCAGTAGTAACACAATAATAGTGGGGGACTTTAAACCTCACTTACACCAATCGGCAGATCATCCAAAATGAAAATAAATAAGGAAACAGAAGCTTTAAATGACACAACAGATCAGATAGATTTAATTGATATTTATAGGACATTTCATCCAAAAACAGCACATTACCCTTTCTTTTCCAGTGTGCACAGAACATTCTCCAGGATAGATCACATCTTGGGTCACAAATAAAGCCTCAGTAAATTTAAGAAAATTGAAATCATATCAAGCACCTTTTCCGACCACAATGCTGTGAGATTAGAAATGAATTACAGGGGAAAAAACGTAAAAAACATGAACACCTGGAGGCTAAACAATACGTTACTAAATAACCAAGAGATCACTGAAGAAATCAAGAGGAAATCACAAAACACCTAGAGACAAGTGACAATGAAAACACGACAATCCAAAATCTCTGGGATGCAGCAAAAGCAATTCTAAGAGGGAAGTTTATACCTATACAAGCCTACCTCAAAAAACAAGAAAAATCTCAAATAAACAATCTAACCTTACAGCTAAAGGAACTAGAGAAAGAAGAACAAACAAAACCCAAAGTGGCCGAAGGAAAGAAATCATAAAGATCAGAGCAGAAATCAATGAAATAGAAACAAACAATAGCAAAGATCAATAAAACTAAAAGCTGGTTCTTTGAGAAGATAAACAAAATTGATAAACCATTAGCCAGACTCATCAAGAAAAAGAGGGAGAGGACTCAAATCAATAAAATTAGAAATGAAAAAGGAGAAGTTACAACAGACACCGCAGAAATACAAAGCATCCTAAGAAATTACTACAAGCAACTCTATGTCAATAAAATGGACAACCTGGAAGAAATGGACAAATTCTTAGAAAGGTATAAGCTTCCAAGACTGAACTGGGAAGAAATAGAAAATATGAACAGACCAATCACAAGCAATGAAATTGAAACTGTGATTTAAAATCTTCCAACAAACAAAAGTCCAGGACCAGATGACTTCACAGGTGAATTCTATCAAACATTTAGAGAAAAGCTAACACCCATCCTTCTCAAATTCTTCCAAAAAATTGCAGAGGAAGGAATACTCCCAAACTCATTCTATGAGGCCACCATCACCCTGATACCAAAACCAGGCAGATATTACAAAAAAAGGAAAATTACAGACCAATAGCACTGATGAATATAGATGCAAAAATCCTCAAGATAATACTAGCAAACAGAATTCAACAACACATTAAAAGGATCATACACCATGATCAAGTGGGATTTATCCCAGGGATGAAAGGATTCTTCAATATATGCAAATCAATCAATGTGATACACCATACTAACAAATTGAAGAAGAAAAACCATATAATCTCTCAACAGATGCAGAAAAAGCTTCTGAAAAAATTCAACACCCATTTATGATAAAAACTCTCCAGAAAGTGGGCATAGAGGGAACCTCCCTCAACATAGTAAAGGCCATATATGACAAACCCACAGCAAATTCATTCTCAATGGTGAAAAATTGAAAGCATTTCCTCTAAGATCAGGAACAAGGCAAGGATGTCCACTCTCGCCACTATTATTCAACATAGTTTTGGAAGTCCTAGCCATAGCAATCAGAGAAGAAAAAGAAATAAAAGGAATACAAAGTGGAAAAGAAGAAGTAAAACTGTCACTGTTTGCATATGACATGATACTATACATAAAGAATCCTAAAGATGTCACCAGAAAACTACTAAACCTAATCAATGAATTTGGTAAAGTTGCAGGATATAAAATTAATGCACAGAAATCTCTTGCATTCCTATACACTAATGATGACAAATCTGAAAGAGAAATTAAGGAAACAATCCCATTTACCACTGAGACAAAAAGAATAAAATACCTAGGAATAAACCTACCTAAGGAGACAAAAGACCTGTATGCAGAAAACAATAAGACACTGATGAAAGAAATTAAAAATGATACCAACAGATGGAGAGATATACCATGTTTTTGGATTGGAAGAATCAATATTGTGAAAATGACTACACTACCCAAAGCAATCTACAGATTCAAAGCAATCCCCATCAAATTACCAACGGCATTCTTTACATAACTAGAACAAAAAATCTTAAAATTTTTCTGGATACACAAAAGACTCCGAATAGCCAAAGTAGTCTTGAGGGAGAAAAACGGAGCTGGAGGAATCAGACTCCCTGACTTCAGACTATACTACAAAGCTACAGTAATCAAGACAATATGGTACTGGCACAAAAACAGAAACATAGATCAATGGAACAAGACAGAAAGCCCAGAGATAAACCCACGCACCTATGGTCAACTAATCTATGACAAAGGAGGCAAGGATATACAATGGAGAAAAGGCAGTCTCTTCAATAAGTGGAGCTGGGAAAACTGGACAGCTACATGTAAAAGAATGAAATTAGAACACTCCCTAACACTATACACAAAAATAAACTCAAAATGGATTAGAGACCTAAATGTAAGACTAGACACTCTAAAACTCTTAGAGAAAACATAAGAAGAACACTCTTTGACATAAATCACAGCAAGATCTTTTTTGATCCACCTCCTAGAGTATAGGAAATAAAAAGAAAAATAAACAAATGGGACTAATGAAACTTCAAAGCTTTTGCACAGCAAAGGAAACCATAAACAAGGCGAAAAGACAACCCTCAGAGTGGGAGGAAGTGTTTGCAAATGAATCAATGGACAAAGGATTAATCTCCAAAATATATATAAACAGCTCATGCAGCTCAATATTTAAAAACAAACAACCCAATCCAAAAATGGGCAGAAGACCTAAATAGACATTTCTCCAAAGAAGACATACAGATGGCCAAGAAGCACATGAAAAACTGCTCAACATCACTAATTATTAGAGAAATGCCAATCAAAACTACAGTGACGTATCACCTCACAGGGGTTAGAATGAGCATCATCAGAAAATCTACAAACAACAAATGCTGGAGAGGGTGTGGAGAAAAGGGAACCCTCTTGCACTGTTGGTGGGAATGTAAATTGATACAGCCACTATGGAGAACAGTATGGAGGTTCCTTAAAAAACTAAAAATAGAATTACCATATGATCCAGCAATCCCACTACTTGGCATATACCCAGAGAAAAACATAATTCAAAAAGACACATGCACCCCAATGTTCATTGCAGCACTATTTACAATAGCCAGGTCATGGAAGCAACCTAAATGCCCATCAACAGACGAACGGATAAAGAAGTTGTGGTACATATATACAATGGAATATTACTCAGCCATAAAAAGGAACGAAATTGGGTCATTTGTTGAGATGTGGATGGATGTAGAGACAGTCATACAGAGTGAAGTAAGTCAGAAAGAGGTAAATATCGTATATTAACGCATATATGGAACCTAGAAAAATGGTACAGATGAACCGGTTTGCAGGGCATAAATTGAGACACAGATGTAGAGAACAAACGTATGGACACCAAGGGGGGAAAGCAGCGTGGGGGTGGTGGTGGTGGTGTGATGAATTGGGCGATTGGTATTGACATGTATACACTGATGTGTATAAAGTTGATGACTAATAAGAACCTGCTGTATAAAAATTTATATATATATTATTCAAGTCATCCATACAATATATATATATATATGTATTATTCAAGTCATCCAATGATGGAATGACCCAGTTGATTGTATGACTGATTTGACCAATAACAGAGTGATGT
>RJWK010039393.1:10188-20507 GCA_004363435.1 Platanista minor | reverse complement strand
AAATCCAAGGAGAAACACACCAAGACACATATTAATAAAACTATCAAAAATTAAATACAAAGAAAAAATATTAAAAGCAGGAAGGGAAAAGCAACAAATAACATACAAGGGAATCCCCAAAAGGTTAACAGCTGAACTTTCAGCAGAAATTCTGCAAGCCAGAAGGGGGTGGCAGGACAAATTTAAAGTGATGAAAGGGAAAAACCTACAACCAAGATTACTCTACCCGGCAAGGATCTCATTCAGATTTGATGGAAAAATTAAAGTCTTTACAGAAGGCAAAAGCTAAGAGAATTCAGCTCCACAAAACGAGCTTTACAACAAATGTTAAAGGAAATTCTCTAGGCAGGAAACACAAGACAAGGAAAAGACCTACGAAAAGAAGCCCAAAACAATCAAGAAAATGGTAATTGGAACATACATATCGATAACTGCCTTAAACATAAATGGATTAAATGCTCCAACCAAAAGATATAGACTGGCTGAATGGATACAAAAACAAGACGCATATATATATAGTCTACCAGAGACCCACTTCAGACCTAGGGACACATACAGACTGAAAGTAAGTGGATGGAAAAAAATATTCCATGCAAACAGAAACCAAAAGAAAGCTGGAGTAGCAATTTCATATCAGACAAAATAGACTTTAAAATAAAGACTATTACAAGAGACAAACATGGATACTACATAATGATCAAGGGATCAATCCAAGAAGATACAGAAATTGTAAATATTTATGCCCCCAACATAGGAGCACCTCAGTACATAAGGTAAATGCTAACAGCCATGAAAGGGGAAATCGACAGTAACACAATCATAGGAGGGGACTTTAACACCTCACTTTCACCAATGGGCAGATCATCCAAAATGAAAATAAAAAAAGGAAACACAAGCTTTAAATGACATTAAACAAGATGGACTTGATATTTATAGGACATTCCATCCAAAATCAATAGAATACACTTTCTTCTCAAGTGCTCTTGGAACATTCTAAAGAATAGATCATATCTTGGTTCACAAATCAAGCCTTGGTAAATTTAAGAAAATTGACATTGTATCTAGTATCTTTTCTAACCACAACTCTATGAGACTAGATATCAATTACAGGAAAAAATTTTTAACAATACAAACACATAGAGGCTACACAATACACTACTAAATAATCAAGAGATCAGTGAAGAATTCAAAGAGGAAATCCAAAAATACCTAGAAAAAAATGACAATGAAAACATGATGAAACAAAACCTGTGGGATGCAGCAAACACAGTTCTAAGAGGGAAGTTTATAGCAATAAAATCCTACCTCAAGAAAGAGGAAACATCTCACATAAACAACCTAACCTTACACCTAAAGCAATTAGAGAAAGAAGAAGAGCAACAACAACAACAAAAAAACAAAGTTAGCAGAAGAAAAGAAATCATAAAGATCAGATCAGAAATAAATGAAAAATAAATGAAGGAAACAAGAGTAAAGATCAATAAAACTAAAAGCTGGTTCTTTGAGAAGATAAACAAGGTGGATAAACCATTAGACACACTCATCAAGAAAAAAAGGGAGAAGACTCAGATCAATAGAATTACAAATGAAAAAGGAGAGGTAACAACTGGCACTGCAGAAATACAAGAGATTACTATAAGCAACACTCTGCCAATAAGGACAATCTGGAAGAAATAAATAAGTTCTTAGAAAAGCACAACCTTCTGAGACAACAAGGAAGAAATAGAAAATATGAATAGACCAATCACAAGCACACAAATTGAAACTGTGATGAAAAATCTTCCAAAAGGGCTTCCCTGGTGGCACAGTGGTTAAGATTCCGCTTGCCAACACAGGGGACACGGGTTTGTGCCCCAGTCTGGGAAGATCCCACATGCCGCAGAGTGGCTAGGCCCATGAGCCATGGCCACTGAGCTTACGCGTCCGGAGCCTGTGCTCTGCAACGGGAGAGGCCACAACAGTGAGAGGCCTGCATACCACAAAAAAAAAAAAAAATCTTCCAAAAAACAAAAGCTCAGGAACAGATGGATTCACAGGCGAATTCTATTAAACATTTAGAGAAGAGCTAATACCTATACTTCTCAAACTCTTCCAAAATATAGCAGAGGAAGAAACACTCCCAAATTCATTCTACAAGGCCACCATCACCCTGATACCAAAACCAGACAAAGATGTCACAAAAAAAGAAAACTACAGGCCAATATCACGGATGAACAATAGATGCAAAAATCCTCAGCAAAATACTAGCAAACAGAATCCAACAGCACACTAAAAGGATCATAAACCGTGACCAAGTGGGTTTTATACCAGGAATGGAAGGATTCTTCAATACATGCAAATCAATCAATGTGATACACCATGTTAACAATCTGAAGGATAAAAACCATATGATCATCTCAATAGATGCAGAAAAAATTTTTGACAAAATTGAACACCCATCTATGATAAAAACTCTCCAGAAGGCAGGCATAGAGAGAACTTATCTCAACATAATAAAGGCCACAATGACAAACCCACAGCCAACATCATTCTCAATGGTAAAAACTGAAACGATTTCCTCTAAGATCAGGAACAATATATGGTTGTCCACTCTCACCATTATTATTCAACATAGTTTTGGAAGTTTTAGCCACAGGAATCAGATAAGAAAAAGAAATAAAAGGAATTCAAAATGGAAAAGAAGAAGTAAAACAGTTCCTGTTTGCAGGTGACATGATACTATACAAAGAGAATCCTAAAGACGCTACCAGAAAACTATTAGGGTTAATCAATGAATTTGGTAAGGTAGCAGGATAAAAAATTAATGCACAGAAATCTCTTGTATTCCTATACACTAATGCTGAAATATCTGAAAGAGAAATAAAGGAAACACTCACATTTACCATTGCAACAAAAAGAATAAAAATATCTAGGAATAAACCTACCTAAGGAGACAAAAGACCTGTATGCAGAAAACGATGACACTGATGAAAGAAATTAACGATGATACAAACAGAGGGAGAGATATACCATGTTCTTGGATTGGAAGTATCAACACTGTGAAAATGCCTATACTACACAAAGCAATCTACCAATTCAATTCAATCCCTGTCAAACTTCCAATGGCATTTTTCACAGAACTAGAACAAAACATTTCACAATTTGTATGGAAACACAAAAGACCCTGAATAGACAAAGCAACCTTGAGAAAGAAAAATGGAGCTCTAGGAATCAGTCTCTCTGACTTCAGACTATACTACAAAGCTACAGTAATTAAGACAGTATGGTATTGACACAAAAACAGAAATATAGATCAATGGAACAGGATAGAAAGCCCAAAGATAAACTCATGCACTTATGGTCACCTTATCTTTGATAAAGGTGTCAAGAATATACAATGGAGAAAAGACAGCCTCTTCAATCAGCGGTGCTTGGAAAACTGGACAGCTACACGTAAAAGAATGAAATTAGAACACTCTCTACCACTGTATACAAAAATAAACTCAAAATGGATTAAAGACCTAAATGTAAGGCCAGACACTCTAAAACTCTTACAGAAAAACAGAGGCAGAACACGCTAAGACATAAATCACAGCAAGATCCTTTTTGACCCACCTCCTAGAGAAAGGGACATAAAAACAAAAATAAACAAATGGGACCTAATAAAACTTAAAAGCTTTTGCACAGCAAAGGAAACCATAAACAAGATGAAAAGATCACCCTCAGAATGGGAGAAAATATTTGCAAATGAATCAAAGGACAAAGGATTAATCTCCAAAATATACAAGCAGCTCATGCAGCTCAATTAAAAAAAAAAAATCCAACAATGGGCAGAAGACCTAAACAGATATTTTTCCAAAGAGGATATACAGATTGCCAACAAACACATGAAAAGATGCTCAACATCACTAATCATTAGAGAAATGATAATCAAACCTACAATGAGGTATCGTCTCACACCAGTCAGAATGGCCATCATAAAAAAGTCTACAAACAATAAATGCTGGAAAGGGTGTGGAGAAAAGGGAATCCTCTTGCACTGTTTGTGGGAATGTAAATTGATACAGCCACTATGGAGAACAGTATGGAGGTTCCTTAAAAAACTAAAAATACAACTACCATACTACCCAGAAATCCAACTACTGGGCATATACCCTGAGAAAACCATAATTCAAAATAATCATGTAACACAATGTTAATTGCAACACTATTTACAATAACCAGGACATGGAAGCAATCTAAGTGTCCATCGACAGATGAATGGATAAAGAAGATGTGGCACATATATACAATGGAATATCATTCAACCATAGAAAGAAATGAAACTGAGTTATTTGTAGTGAGGTGGATGGACCTAGAGTCTGTCATACAGAGTGAAGTAAGTCAGAAAGAGAAAAATAAATACTGTATGCTAACACATATATATATGGAATAAAAAAAAATTGTTCGGAAGGAACTAGGGGTAGGACAGGAATAAATATGCAGGCATAGAGAATGGACCTGAGGACACACGGCGGGGAAAGGTAAGTTGGGACGAAGTGAGAGAGTGGCATGGACATATATACACTACCAAATGTAAAATAGATAGCTAGAAGGAAGCAGCTGCATAGCACAGGGAGATTATCTCGGTGCTTTTTGACCACCTAGAGGTGTGGGAGACACAAGAGGGTGGTATATGGGGATATATGTATACCTATAGCTGATATACTTTGTGATATAGCAGCAACTAACACACCACTGTAAAGCTCCAAAAATTATACTCCAATAAAGATGTTAAAAAAAATCTATAAAAAAAAAAATGCTGGAGAGGGTGTGGAGAAAAGGGAACCCTCTTGCCCTCTTGGTGGGAATGTAAATTGATATAACCACTATGAAGAACACTATGGAGGTTCATTAAAAAAATAAAAATACAACTACCATATGATCCAGCAATCGCACTACTGGGCATATACCCAGAGAAAACCATAATTCCAAAAGAGTCATGCACCACAGTGTTCATTGCAGCACTATTTACAATAGCCAGGCCAGGGAAGCAACCTAAGTGTTCATTGACAGATGAACGGATAAAGAAGATGTGGCACAGATATACCGTGGAATATTACTCAGCCATTAAAAGTAACAAAATTGAGTTATTTGTAGTGATATGGATGGACCTAGATTCTGTCATATAGAGTGAAGTAAGTCACAAAGAGTAAAACAATTACCATATACTAGCACGTATATATGAAATCTAAAAAAAAAAATAAATGGTTCTGATGAACCTAGGGGAAGAACAGGAATAAAGATGCATATGTAGAGAATGGACTTGAGGACATGTGGGGAGGGGGAAGGGTAAGCTGGTGTGAAGTGAGAGAGTAGCATTGACATATATATGCTACCAAATGTAAAATACATAGCTAGTGGGAAGCTGCTTCGTAGCACAGGGAGATCAGCTCCGTGCTTTGTGACCACCTAGAGGGGTGGGATAGGGAGTGTGGGAGGGAGATGCAAGGGGGGGAGGATATGGGGATATATGTATACGTATAGCTGATTCACTTTGTTATACGTCAGAAACTAACAGAACATTGTAAAGCAATTATACTCCAGTAAAGACGTTAGAAAAATAATAAAATTAAATTAAAATAATTTTTTTGTTTGTTTGTTTTTTGTTTTGCGGTACGCGAGCCTCTCACTGTTTTGGCCTCTCCCGTTGTGGAGCACAGGCTCCAGACACACAGGCTCAGCGGCCATGGCTCACAGGCCTAGCCGCTCTGCGGCATGTGGGATCTTCCCGGACCCTGGCACGAACCCGTGTCCCCTGCATGGGCAGGTGGACTCTTAACCACTGAGCCACTGGGGAAGCCTAATAAATAAAAATTTGAATTGAAAAATAAAAAAATAAGGCAGAACACAAATTAAAAATTACTTTGGTATTCAGCTTCTAGCCCATAACAGCATGTTCTACCATTGATAGTAGTCTAGTTTACAGAATGGTTTTGATCGCTGTCCCTTCCCCACCCTACTTTTTTTTTTAATTATAGTTAGTTGGTTTACAATATTATGTTAGTTTTAGGTGTACAGCACAGTGATTACTTAGCTGATACAGGAAATCAGTCTATGGAGGAACAAGGTCAGTGTCACCACGAGGCATCACTCAGACAAGTCCAACATGGGGGTGGTGGACACATTCAACATTCTCCAGCTTCAATACCTTGAAATTAAAACAGTAGGGTGACTATTGTAGAATCAATTAAATTCAAGAAATCTAATTAGAAACATAATTTTTTTTTTTTTGATTTAGAAACATTCAGCTAGGGGCAGACAGACATAAAGGTAGAGGTAGGTTGATAGAAATACACATACAGAGAAATTGTTGCAAAATGTCCACAACTGTTGAAACCTGATGGGTACAGATGATCAGTTTACTCTTTTCTTCAAATCTCTATAAGTCTGAAATTTTTTCAGAACTAAATGTTGCTGACAAATTGTAAAAATAAAGGGTGTTAGAATTTAAAAATCCCTCCTATGTCTTGTCTCCCCTAGCCCTCTATAAGTAAAGAAATCTGGATAAAGAAAAAATACAGAGGCAAATGCACTTTTGATGAACTGCCTAACCTGTTTCTTTATCTGTTATTCTGTGGTAGTTGGATCAAAGCCCCTAACACTGTTTCTTCAACTAGATCATGCATCCAAGGGGCCTGGAGAACAGTTTAAAACTGCAAAGATCATGGAGGCATTTTCCTCATCAGCTGCCCCATGGTCTCCCGACCCCTCTCTTCTTCTGAGCATCTGTCCTCCATGTTTTCCTTCCTAGACAACAAAATATAACTGGAAAAGTAAGGAGAGTAGAGCTAAAGGTCTGTGGAACATGGGCAATAGTAGGCATGAACATGCACAAGGAGACAGAGCCAGGAGGAGAGGGCTGTCAGCCTCTCCGAAAGTTCTGTGAAATCGCATTAAACTAATTTTAAAGTTTTGGCAATCAAAAATCTTACTTCAAACTCATATAAAAAGTCCTTTCCCAAGTGGGAATATTCCATATAGTTTGAGTTTTCCTGCATAGGGCCACAGTTTCTACTAAAATAAGCACCACAATGTCTCCCTAGTCTTTGAGATCACCGTCTTGGGATACGTGGCTTCATTTTTGGACCCTTTAAATCAACTGAGTATTAGGAAGATGGTTCGTGACATTTTGCCTATGTATTCATAGTTTATTTTTGTTTTGTTTTGTTTTGTTTTGTTTTGCGGTACGCGGGCCTTTCATTGCTGTGGCCTCTCCCGTTGCGGAGCACAGGCTCCGGAAGCACAGGCCCAGCGGCCACGGCTCACGGGCCCAGCCGCTCCGCGGCATGTGGGATCTTCCCGGACCAGGGCACGAACCCGTGTCCCCTGCATCGGCAGGCGGACTCTCAGCCACTGCGCCACCAGGGAAGCCCTGTATTCATAGTTTTAACTCTCTAAATATACTTCACTACATCACAACACACAAATGAAAAATTATATGAAGTGAAACAAATGATGCGTACAGACAGATGTGTCTATGTGTATGTGTGTCTATGTACAAAGACAAAATATGAGTGTGGGTATGTGTGCACACATCTACATGTGTGTACAAAATCTTCATCTCCACCAGCTGTCACTATTTATAAATCGAAGGTTTGCGGAACAGAGATTTCACTTAGTGTCATAGATCTTAGATTGTAGTGTAATTTTTCTTTCTTTCTTTTTTGAAATTTTCCCCTATGCGCTTATTATTTCACTGAAATGGAACAGATGAAGATGGCAAAGTCTCCAGATACTCTGCTACAGCTTCACAAAATAACAGGGTACATACAGCTGCCTGGACTGTATCCCTGAGAGGAGAGAGAATAACAATCTTGAGATGAAATCACAGAGAGTTGTTAATCACTTTCTAATATTAATGCACAGAAATATTGATGAGCTATCTGAAACTAGACCCACAAGGCCTGAGGTTTACTTTTGCATCTTGGTGGAATTACAACAGCCATGCAAACACTCAGCCTACGCCCAGGGCCATGGGATGGGCAAGCCCAACTTCCCCCTTTCCTAATGCATACAGAGTCCCATTTTAATCTTGTCTTCCAGAGAATTAAGTCCCATGGACCAGCCACACCAAGTTTTGAATTAGCCTTTTAAAATGTATTCATGTCTCAAGTGTTTTTCTACTGTAGCTTCTCAGAAATATTCCAGGCAGGGTTAATATAAAGAGGCATACAGATCATGATTCTAGTAACTTTGCTTTGGGGTATAACTCAAGGAATACTATAGCACATTTTCTTGTGTCTGTGTTTTTCTTTTTAATTTTTTATCTCACATTGGGATGATACCCTAAAAGCATCCCCTAAGAGCTAAAAACCTATCATTGTTTTTCACCAGCTAAAGGGATGCTGTATATGGTTTGCTTAATGATAGAAAAAAATAGTTTAATTATTAACTCTTGCTGAGGAAAAGTTTGTTCTGTAAGAAACCCTAATATACATTTGATATTATAAAACAGTGCATGTTTATTCAATTGATTTTAGGAGGGACATAATTTATGCTTTAAATTGTGGCACAATTTCTGATTCAGGGACTGAATATTGGTTCACCCTTGACTGAACACACTGATTCTAATTTTGTTTTCTCCAATGAAATGGAAGATATTGCAAGTTGGATCGATTCTTCCCTTTTTTCTTGTCTAGGTAACCACACTTTTCTGCTGGAATAGAAAAATGCTGGAGTTAATATTCCAACAATGACACCAAATCTATAGTAACCCCACTGATCAACTCCATTTCAAAGGTTTCTGGAAAACAAATTAACAAAATAATAAAAAAAGGTGCTCAGTTATGACAGTATCCAGATAGAAATTTAATACTCAATTGTCTCAATTTCACCAAAATAGCAATTATGAGCATGAATAATTTTCCAATAAATCACCAGCACACATTTCAAGTATGTTGTGTATCACCTCTGATAAGTTATTTATGAACATTATTTCAATCAATTTTGAACTTTACAAGATAGTTTCTTATTTTACAGATATGAGAAGCTATGCATGGAATTCTGCATACATCATGTGGCTAGAAGTTTGAAGAATTGAGATTCATACCCCATTCTGTCTCGTCCCAGTTATAAAATGTTTTAAATTGGCCTAAAATGCTTCTCATAACAACCCTGAAACTATTTCTAGACTCTACCAGGAATTTCTTTAAATTTCAATATATATGAAGCTGAAATGGAACTCTTTATAATTTGCAGGTTACACTGGTAACCTCTCACTTTTCCACCTGGGGGAGAACAAGGCCATTGATGGGAAGGATAATAATTTGATTCATGTCTGTATCTCCTCTCTCAAATCTCAGAAAGAGACAGCATTTCCCGTTAAGTCAACCAGCCCCTGAGAGCTGCCCCTCCACTCAGGATTCGGATCATCTTGTCAGTTTAAACCCTCATGCATGCGCATCAGCTCTACAAACTGAAATCCCAGTGCACTGAACACCTCCAGAGATGGAAATACATATCTTGTAGAGCTTTATATTCGAGGGTTAGGAGGGAATCTATGATAACTTGGTTTACTAATAAGTTTTGCAATCTAAGGATGATAGTTATGCATTCACTCTTTTCTATATGGAAAGAAAGAAGGATATTTTCCAGATTCTCAAATAATGAATTTCTTACCTTCTTGTACAACAGGAGAGAAGCTCTCTCCTTGGCCCAGCTTCCACATGAAGGAAATGAAAAACAGCAGGAATTTGAACAGGAGCCTCACACACCACCAGATCTAACTCTTAATGGAAAAGGAGGAATCTGATCACCAGGAGAATAATGAGACCCCTCCCTCCCCATCTGGGCACAAGCATGGAGCTGAACGGACCACTCCTCTTTCAGCAAAGTTGGGAGGTGGTGAGAGTGGACAGAGATATCCTGGGTATGCAGGGAATAAAAGGTCATACTTGTGATAAATAGGAAGAGCATTGTTCTTGGAAGGATGCACACACACAAAACAATGTTCACTTCAGGCTTTCAAAAAATTAAGAAACTATAAATTCTGAAACATGAGTGTAAGTAAGAGACATTGACCAAGTTGAGTCCACTGAAGCTGGGCATAGGCAGCCTCCAGTCAGATGCCAAGAGAAAGAAGGTGTGTCTGTGTCCATCACAAGGTGAGGGCTGGGAGAGGAAGAGAAAAAAGAGAATGGGCGGAGTTTTATGTGGTTTCACATTCATGGAATAAGTCTAATTTACATTTCTGTTGTTCTGTCCAAATGGGTTTGTATGTACATCCAGCAATGCACTGACAGCTTTGAAAGATGTTCATGCAACTTCATAATTTTTTTTTTTTTTTTTTTTTTTTTTTT
>RJWK010039393.1:0-10088 GCA_004363435.1 Platanista minor | reverse complement strand
ACTTTATATTTGTCACATAGCTAGACCAATTTTCCATAGTATATTGTGAGACAATATCTCTAATTTGTTTGAAAATTTTGTAAAGTGCCTTATGCCAGTTATTGATGTTAGTCTCTGGCAATATAATAAGAATACAAGAGACTAAAGTCTCCATCCTCATAGAATTTGCATTTTGATGGGGTGGGAGGAGATAGGGGGCACAGATAATTAGCAACTTAATAAATGCTGGGGAGAAAAATAAAGCAGAGAAAAATACTAAGAAATCTCAGGAGTAGAAGTTGCAAAATTTAAAACGGTCTTAATGAAGGTCTCCCTGGGAGGGTGACATTGAAGAAAGAATAGAGAGGGCTTGGGGAAGAGCTGGGGAGGAGCAAGATCTATCTGGGGGAGGCCATCCCAGGGAGAAGAGCTTTGAAACAGCAGGTATGTGTTCCAAAAAATGGCAAGGATACCATGTGGCTGCAGGCGGTGAGCAGGGAGATCTCAGGAGGAGACACAATGCCAGAGGTGATCAGCGGCCAGACAGTCTGGTGTCCCTGAGGCCTCTGCAAAGCCTTTGTGCATTACAGGGGGTGAGGTGGGGAGACACTAGAAGTTTGAAGGAGAGTGGTGGCATTTCTCGGGCACACTAAGTGGTTGCTAGGCTGAGAATAGACTGGAATCGAGGCAGAGAGCAAAGTCAGAAGTAGGAAGAGTTAGGAGATTACCACAAGATCTCCGTTCAGATATTACGGTGGATTGCAACAGGGTCATAGGGATGGTGGGAGAAATGGCCACATTCTGGACACGCTTTGAAGATAAAGGGTTTGCTGATGGACTCTGTGTGGAGTAGGACAGAAAGAATAAAATGATCGCAAGATTTTGGACCCTATCAACAGGAAAAATGGAGTTACTGCCAACTGAGAAAAGGAAAAACATGGGGACGGAGGCATAGATTTGGAGGAGATAAATCAAGAAATTTCTTCCAGTACTGAGATGCCAAATTAGATATCCAAGTGGAGGTGTCAACTAAATAGTTGTATCTAAGAGTCTGGTGTGATACAGAGCGCTGGAGTCTTTCTAATGTCGAGTATTTGGAGAGGTGAGGCCATAGCAAAGTATACAGACAATATATTTGGGAAAGATGAAATGAGTGAGGGAGGGGAAAATCAGTAGCGTGGTGTCCTGGAAACCACCTGATCAAAGATTTCAACGTGGAGGGAACCCCCAGCTGTATCCAATGATTATACGGGGGCAAGTGAGATGAGGATTTAGACATGACTGCTGGATGTAACAGTAGGGTGGACATTGGTGGCTTTGGCAGAGGTGGTGGTGAATGCCATATTGCAAGAAGTTTGGAAGAGAAATGGAAGAGAGAATTCAGAGATGATGAGCACAGATAATCCTTTTGAAGAGCAGGTAGAGAAATTAGGTGGGAAGTGGGGAGTTAAAAGAAACGGTCCATTAGAGAGAGAAAATACGCTGACACCAGAAGGATAGGGCAGAATTCCTGGAGCAGTGTCCTTGACTAGCTGATACAGGATGGCATTCATGAAGGTCCTGGTAAGATCACAATGAAGGCATGACTTGGAGAAGAGGATTCTCAAAAGTGAACCTTTACGATAGTGAGAGGTAGGTGTTGTGAGCTAGAAAGGAGTGTGTGGGGAGAGGCGGGTAATAGCTACTTCATGGATAGTTATCAGTGTTTCCTACAATTAGCATTTTTATTACTTAAAACATGAGGCAGCTGAAGGCCATGGACCAACATCTTAGAGTTTTGGGGGGACTGACTAGACGTGAAAGCAGGCAACAAATTGTGCTCCCTCCCAGATATCCAAAAGCCTGAGAAATAAGCTATCAATATAACTTTCACAGAGATAGACCTAATGGTATTTGAGCTTACAAATATTGGAATCAACCTTAAAAGAAACATCTCAAGAATAATAGCATTGCAATATAAAATGAGTAGCAGTGACCATTATAAGCTGAACAAATAATGACTAAATAATTGATTTGAGCATGCTTCCAAACAGAATACAAACAAAAAGTAACTCTTAAGAGAAGATACAATTTAACATTAATAAGTAATATCAACCCAGCTCATACAAACAAGCATTCATGAGAGACGTAAGAAGGTAAAATATTTTACATATATTAAAATGTAAATATATTGTCTTCTGTTCTGTGTTATAGCATAATTCTAATCCTGGTAATACAAAGCTATAGGCTAACTCACATCTCTCTGTGGATGTTAGCTTATACTAGTAAGCTGTTTTTGAAAAATGACTTTAAACTAGCCCATAAAAAAATTTAAATGGGAGCACATGCTTTCTAAATTTCAAGGAATAATAAAATAATTCAATATTTAAAGGGTTACATAGCAGATAAGAAAGACATAAAAAGAAATAAAAGAGTCAAAATCTCCAAAAAGATGACAGAAACATACTATATGCATTCTTTTATAATATGATAGATGTGTTCCTTAAAAATATCCCTAAATATTAAGACTCTACTATTAAAAACCATGTTAAAGAGAGATATAAAGCCATGGGGAAAATCGTACTCACATTGAATCCAATGTAGAATGTATTTCTAAACAATATGATTCTAATTTTTAAAAATGTATAACATATTTGTACCAAAAATAAAAACATTAATGTTTCTTTTAGTCATAGGATTTCAGGAAGGTCTAATTCTCCTTAAATTTACATTTTCATGTAAAAGAAATTTACTTCAGTAAACTCGCAAGAGATTTTTATTCAGAAAAGGAATATAATTTTGTGAAACATTTTTCTACTGCCTACAAAGAGCAAAATTCTAATTGTAATTATTTAATAAGATAATAAGTCAGAAACAACATGTTAATTTCACTGTAAAATTGAAATAGATATTTATTTCAAATGTTCCTTTGTACCATATAAGATATGTGAAGTGTGATAAAGTAATAGATATTTTGACTCAGAGGTGAGTGGACTTGTTTCCGAGTCACAGAAGAAATGTCAAAATGTGTAACGTTTTGAGTCGAACTCTGGATTGAGTTTAGACTAATTGGGAATAATACTCTTTCAACTGTGAACTGACAAGATTTTGTTTTGATCCCCATTCCGGCCCTTACATCTAACTTATAAAGAAGAAAATATCATCTGTAACAGCAAAATCTTTGTTGTAGAGACCACATTGTCAAGGACTATAACAGCATCCACTCATCACAACACTTAAACCATAGTTGCCTCTCGGTGTCTGGGAGCAGGGATATGAGGATGGGAATCCATTAGACATGCGGTCAAGTACCCAGAAATATAGGGTTAATAAGCAAATGAATAACAGCAAAGGGCACAAAATGGAAATATTAGAAAATCAAGAATGCTTCTCTTTTCTCTACAATGAATTCAAACAGATTCTTCTAAAAGTGGAGAGGGTAATACTGATGCAAATGCTTCACTGACTAGAGTTTTAAAATCTGCAGTGAGAGAATTGCCATAACTTAGAGAAAACATATTCAACTAAGCCTCTCTGTTGTTCAAAATCTTCAGTCTCCTCAACCAAATTACTGAGCACTTGATGATGATGAATTGAAAGCTCTTCTTCTGTATCCACCACAACAAATGGGGACGTAAAGCTAAGAATTTGAAAAACAGGAAATGATATGCTTTCACACACTCAAATGTGTGACTCTATTTTAAAATTCGGAAGAGAGACCAATTTAAAAAATAAAGCTGATGTACCAATGTTTGTAAGGATCTTAGGAACATCCAAAACTACAGTCATTTAAGGAAATACATTTGTAATAGACTGGAACCAATCAATCACCTCTAGGCTGGCAAATGGTGGCAATAGGTCAGTTGTGTCCATCATGGACTATACTATGCAGATATGTGTCATAAATGCCCACAGAAGAGTAGGGTACCAAGCTGGATGCACCACGCACAAACATAAAGTCCACTGCTACTTTTTACTAGAAGATCTTGCAAGGTTAGTGTTTTCTGAAATAAACTCTTTGAGAAAAACAACATATTGGGAGGTTTTTAAATGAGCAATGGGGTAAATTAACACAATATTGTAAATCAACTATACTTCAATTAACAAAAATGAGAACAAAGGAAAATGAGACACAGTAAATCAGTCAAGTATAAAAACAAATAAATAAATGAGAGATGGGAAAAGAGAAAGATGGCTAAATCATACACTGTGATTGCTATTCTCCTTTCCATTTCTTACTATCAGAAAATGCCACAGAATCCATTGAGAATTCACTCTTGGAACTGGGATAGCCTTCATTTCAAGCACTTTTCTAGACACTGGATGCATTTCATCATTCAAAGATTTCAAATTCAGTTCTCTGCTTGATAATTTCTTTGGGAAAGTAGACATAATGTCTATGATAAAAATAATACCACCACTTGGGAACTATTTGACCTTTTACCCATCTCTTTTATAAAAATTGCCTTAAAATATATGCCAGGGTAAATATAGTCCTAAAAGCACAGCTGTTTAAACACATTTGAAATTTAATGGAGGAGACCTCCCAAACATTTATATTGCAAGGTGAGACTAACAAAAAATAGTATCAGTTTCACCAGTATAAGTCTTACAGTTATTAGAATAGTGATAGTAATCCTGGTTCCCCTTGTCCAATTTTAATATAAAACAAAGAGGAAACCACTCCAGTAATACATTTCAGTTTCTCTAGTACTACACAACAAAGAAAAATGTTAAAGTTTCATTGTTTTTTTTCTGTTCTTTATATTTCATCTTTCTTTGCAATGAAGTTATTTCTTCAAATATATATTCTCAAATTGACTATAGTAAAGTCTAAATATAAAATGACTATAGTATAAGCTTGGTGAAGGCACGTTTCCTCTTTCTCTCTTATACCTCTCTGCATTCTCTCTCTGTCTGTGGATGTGTCTATATTTCTACCATTTCAAACAGAATTTTGAGAAATTTAAGGCATGATTACAATGAAATCGAAAATCATCATCAAAGAATAGCAAATGCAGTGTAAAGGGAAAGACAAATAGAAAAAATCAAGAAACTCTGACTCAGGAGAATACAATTGTGGACAAACGTTACTCTGAGACAAGTGGGAAAATAAAGGTTTTTACTCAGTATCTTCACTTAATTTTTTTCCCTCTTTTCAAGCCCCCTGAAGGCAGGGATCAGACCTGTTCACTGTCATTCCTCCAGAAATCACTGTACAGATGTGACATCTAGGTTCTAACTCAGGACTCAGTACCAGTGCCCACAGCACACCTCCTTCTCACACTTAACCTAAGGTGAAAGACCCAATTCTAAATATAAAAAGGCAAATCTGGTTTGATGTAGTCCCTTTTTATTCTTGCATTTGTTGCTTCCGATTTTGGTGTCATAACCAATAATTTATTGCCAAGACTAATGTCAAGAAGCTTTCTCCTGTTTTCTTCTAGGAAATTTACAGTTTCTAGTCCTATGTTTAAGTCTTTAACTTATGTTTAAGTTAAGTCTTAACTTATTTAACTTATTTTGAAATTGTTCATATGTATGGAATAGGATTCCAGTGTCACTCTTTTGCATGTTAATATCAAGTTTCCCAACTACATTTGTTGAAGAGACTATATTTCCCCATTGTGTATTCTTGATACCCTTGTGGAAGATCAGTTGATTGTATATGTCTGGGTTTAATTATGGGCTCTGTATTCTGTTCCACCAGCCTATATATCATGGACAAGTGGGACTACATCAAACTAAAAATCTTCTGGACAGCAAAGGAAACAATCAACAGAATAAAAATGCAACCTATGGAATGAGAGAAAATATTTGCAAACCATATGTATTAAGGCTCTCCAGAGAGATTTATTATGAGATAATTTATTATGAGAAACACTATAAAGAGATTTATGATGAGGAATTGGCTCAGGTGATTATGGAGGCTGAAGTCCCACAGTCTGCTCTGCAAGCTGGAGACCCTGGAAAGCCAATGGAGTATTTCCAGCCCTAGTCCAAAGGCCTGAGAACCAGGGGAGGCATTGGTGTAAATCTACATCCAGGTCCAAAGTCAGAAGAAGACCACCATCCCAGCTCAACAGGCAGGCAGGAAACACAAGGGGTGAAGTGCTTCTTACTCCACTTTTTGTTCTATTCAGGCCCTTGATGGATTGGAGTATGCTCACAAACATTAGGGAGAACCATCTCCTTTACTGAGTCGACCAATTCAAATGTTAATCTCATCTAGAAACATCCTCACAAACACACCCAGAAATAATATGTAATCTGGGCACCTTTGGCCCAGTCAAGGTGACAACTAAAATTAACCATCCTGCCATATATCTGATAAGGGACTAATGTCCAAAATATGTAAGTAACTCCTACCACTCAAAAGCAAGAAAACAATCTGGTTTTTAAACTGGGCAAATGACTTAAATAGACATTTCTCCAAAGAAGACTTGCAAATGGTTAACAGGCACATGAAAATGTGCTCAACATCACTAATCATGAGGGAAATGCAAAACAAAACCACAATGAGATACCACTTCATACCTGTTTGGATGGCTATTATCAGATAAACAAAAGATTGCAAGTGTTGGCAAAGATGTAGAGAAGTTAAAACCCTTCTACACTGTTGATGAGAATGTTTTGTAGCCACCATGCAAAACATTATGCAGGTTCCTCAAAAATTAATAGAACTGAAGGGCTAAATAGACATTTCTCCAAGGAAGATGTATAGATGACAAACAGGCACATGAAAAGATGCTCAGCATCACTAATTATTATATTATAAAAATACAAATCAAAACCACAATGAGCTATCACCTCATACAAGTTGAAATGGTTATCATCAAAAAGTCTATAAATGCTAAATGTTGGAGAGGGTGTGGAGAAAAAGGAACCCTCCTACATTGTTGGAGGAAATGTAAATTGGTGCAACCACTATGGAAAACAGCATGGAGGTTTCTTAAAAAACTAAAAATAGAGCTAACTTATGATCCAGCAATCCTGTTCCTGGGCATATATCTGGAGAAAATTCTAATTTGAAAAGTTACATGCACTCCAATATCCACAGCAGCACTATTTACAATAGCCAAGACATGGAAGCAAATTAAAGTACACATAGACAGATGAATGGATAAAGATGTGGTACATATACACAATGGAATATTACCCAGTCATTAAAAAGAATGAAATAATGCCATTTGCAGCAACATGGCTGGACCTAGAGATTATCATACTAAGTGGAGTAAGTCAAAGACAAATATCACATATAATCACTTATATGTGGAATCTAAAAAATAATACAAATGAACTTAATTACCAAATGGAACAGACTCACAGATGTAGAAAACAAATTTATGCTTACAAAACAGGAAGGGGAAGGAAGGGATAAATTAGGAGTATGGGATTAATAGATATGCATTTTTATATATATAAAATATATAAAAAACAAGGATTTACTGTATAGCACATGGAACTATATTCAATATCTTGTAATATTCTATAATGGAAAATAATTTGAAATATATATATATTTCAGATATATATGCATATATACATATATGTATATATATATATCTGAATTGCTTTGCTGTATACATGAAACACAATATTGTAAATCCACTAAACTTCAATTTAAAACAAATAAAAATTAATAGAACTACCTGATAATCCACCAATCCCATTTCTTGTTATATAAGCAAAAGAATTGAACTTTATTTGCAGAAGGCAAGTGATGCATGATTCCACTTACATGAGATGCTCCAAATGTTCAAACTCACAGAAGCAGAGAATAGAACAGTGATTATCTGGAGCAAGGGAGAGAGGGAAATGAGAGTTTTTTCAATTGGCACAGAGTTTCAGTTATGCAAGATGATTCAATTCTAGAGATCTGCCATACAGCAAAGGGCCTATAGTCAACAATACTTAAAATTTTGTTACAAGGGTAGATGTCGGCCTGCATCTCTTCCATCCGACATTGTAGACCTAAACTTGGTCAAATGGCCACACTTAGAAAAAAGGGAGACTGGGAAATGTTGCCTTTATTCTCTGCAGCCATGAGCCCAGTACAAAACTGAGAATCCTGTCACTGTGAAGAGGTGAGAATTGTAACCCTGGGAGTGAGAGCTAAGGCATTCCTCATTTTCATTTGAGCAAGAAACACTCCAAAGTAAGGACATCCAATGCCTTGTTTGTTTGTGATGCCAGACAAATGTTTTTTTTATGAAAAAGTGACAGTGATCCTTTTATAAGTCAGCACCTGATGCTGTTTTCTTGAGCTTTGGCATTTTGTGATAGTACACTGGGCCTACTATAAGTTATTTACTGAATTTTTATTATATTACTGTTATACTGGAATCATATCTGTGGGACTTAAACCAGTAAAACCCCAACAGAATTCAGAACTCAGTGAGAAAGCAGTTAGAAATACCTACACTACAGCCAGCAGCAAGGCCATAATTCTTGACCCTGGCTTGTACACTACTAATGACCCTTTCATCTGAATTTAACAGCAAGTTTTTTAACATCTTTATAGGAGTAAAATCGCTTTACTTTGTTGAGTTAGTTTCTGCTGTATAAAAATGTGAATCAGCTATACCTATACTTATATCACCATATCCCCTCCTCTTGTGTCTCCCTCCCACCCTCCCTATCCCACTCTTCTAGGAGGTCACAAAGCACCAGGCTGATCTCCCTGTGCTATGCAGCACTTCCCACAAGCTATCTATTTTACATTTGGTAACATATATATGTAAATGCCACTCTCTCACTTCGTCCCAGTTTTCCCTTCCCTCTCCTTGAGTCCTTAAGTCTGTTCCCTACAACTGTGTCTTTATTCCTGTCCTGCCCCTAGGTTCTTCAGAACATTTTTTTTAATTCCATACATATGTGTTAGCGTACGGTATTTGTTTTTCACTGTCTGACTTACTGCACTGTGTGACAGATTGTAGGTCCATCCACCTCACTACAAATAACTCAATTTCATTTATTTTACGGCTAATATTACATTGTATATATGTGCCACATCTTCTTTATTCATTCATCTGTCAATGGACACTTCCATGTACTGGCTATTGTAACTAGTGCTGCATTGAAAATTGTGGTACATGACTCTTTTTGAATTATGGCTTTCTCAGGGTATATGCTCAGTAGTGGGATTGCTGGGTCATATGGTAGTTGTATTTCTATTTTTTAAGGAACCTCCATACTGTTCTCCATAGTGGCTGGATCAACTTATATTTCCACCAACAGTGCATGAGGGTATCCTTTTTTCCACACCCCCTCCAGCATTTATTGTTTGTAAATTTTTTGATGATGGCCATTCTGACTGGTGTGAGGTGATACATCATTGTAGGTTTGATTTTCCTTTCTCTAATGATTAGTGACATTGAGCATCCTTTCCTGTGTTTCTTGGCAATCTATATATCTTCTTTGGAGAAAAGTCTATTTAGGTCTTCTGCCCATTTTTGGATTGGGTTGTTCTTGTTTTTGTTTTTGTTTGATTTTGAGTTCCATGAGCTGCTTTTATATTTTGGAGGTTAATTCTTTGCCGTTGCGTTGCTTGGTTTGCAAATATTTTCTCCCATACTGAGGGTTGTCTTTTCATCTTGTTTATGGTTTTCTTTGTTGTGCAAAAGCTTCTAAGGTTCACTATGTCCCACTTGGTTTTCTTTTGTTTTTATTTCCATTTCTCTAGGAGGTGGGTCAAGAAGGATCTTGCTGTGATTTATGTCATGTGGTGTTCTACCTATGTTTTCCTCTAAGAGTTTTATAGGGTCTGGCCTTATATTTAGGTGTGTAATCCATTTTGAATTTGTTTTTGTATACTGTGATAAGGAGTGTTCTAATTTCATTATTTTACATGTTGCTGTCCAGTTTTCCCAGCACCAGGTATTGAAGAGGCTGTCTTTTCTCCACTGTATATTCTTGCCACCTTTATCAAAGATAAGGTGACCATAAGTGCATGAGTTTATCTCTGGGCTTTCTATCCTGTTCCATTGATCTATATTTCTGTTTTTGTGCCCATACCATACTGTCTTGATTAGTGTAACTTTGTAGTGTAGACTGAAGTCAGGGAGACTAATTCCTACAGCTCCATTTTTCTTTCTCAAGATTGCTTTGGCTATTCGGGGTCTTTTGTG
>RJWK010039392.1:0-20408 GCA_004363435.1 Platanista minor | reverse complement strand
ACGTGGGCCTCTCACTGTTGTGGCCCCTCCCGTTGCGGAGCACAGGCTCCGGACGCGCAGGCTCAGCGGCCATGGCTCACGGGCCCAGCCGCTCCGCGGCATGTGGGATCTTCCCGGACCGGGGCACGAACCTGGGTCCCCCGCATCGGCAGGCAGACTCTCAACCACTGCGCCAGCAGGGAAGCCCTCTTCCCTGTTTCATATCGTCCCCTGGGGGCGGGCGGATTAGTGACTAGGCAGAGTCTGAGGCTCATGGGACGGACGTCAGGGGAGCACTGCTCCTAATTAGGGGGAGCTGGGGAGGCACTACCTGTCTGGAGACATCCACACAGGCCCGATGCTGACCTGCCTACAGGGACTGTAAGTTAAGGATGAGAGGCTACTGTTTGACATTGGCTGGAGTCACAGGTGTATGGGGGTGGTGGGGGGAGAAAAGAGAAAAAGAGAAGCCAGAGAGATTGATTGATTGATTGATTGGTTGTGAGAGGGTAGGAGCAACTGACCAGGGAGGCGGCTGTCTTCTCAAAGCATGCAAAGAAACTGTGAGTTATCAAGCAGATAGGGACTAGCTTATTCTTGGTCAAATGTTGTCTATGACTGATGATTCAGGTGGGTACCGGCCAATGTCTAAACCTCCTGCTCTAGGGAAGTTTTACTGAGCTATGTCCGGGATTTCCTTTAGCATGTTGGGATCACAGCTCAGTTTGTTCCATTTAAGTATTGGATACTTAATACTTTTAAAGCAGCTACTCTGTGCCCACCCCCGCCAGGTGACGTGGGATGTGAAAGAAATACTGGGTACAATCCCTGCCCTAGAGGAATGTATCAACTTGATGAAGAGACAAGACTCGTACAAATGAAACAAACTTAGGGAAAAATAAAAGACCGGTTTTGGAACATACTCGAGTTTTAGGACCCAGGAGGGATGTGTGCTGTGGTGTCAGCAGCCAGTGACTGCAGCTCCTGGTGAAAGCTGTGCCCCCGGGGTCTGGATGCCTTGAGGAGAAGCCCCAGGGGAATTTGCCGGTTTGCAGGGGAAACACACGTAATCGTTACCTGAGCCACTGCGTTTGTGGGTGTATCCCCGTCACAGCACTTGGATTCAGTCTCATGACGGTGGCTGCTTGGAGACGCCCCATGGAGGAGCTCGTGCTCTGGGGGTGGGGTGGGGGTGGGGGACCTTCCGCTGGCTGCCTGTCTCGGAATAAGTCAAACAACTCGTTAGGCTTGTCCCTGCCTGCAAAGTGGGATAGCGTCATCCATCCTTCTGACCTCAGATGGTTGTACAACAGGAGGGGTGGAGCGTGGAGGCCCTTGGGTAGAGCACTGTGTGGTTTATCACTGGCTGCAAAATCTATTTAGGCAAAAAGAAGTTGGAGTTAATACTCTTCACGCTCTGACACTGCAGTGCTTCCTGCTCTTGGGAATTCCTCTTTGTCCCAGTGTTCTCTCTCTCTCTGGGCTCCCCTTGGTCTCTCCAGTCTGCCTCCCACCCCTGCTCCTTTCGTCACTCCCTGCTTGTTCCCAGATGCTTCCTCTGATCCCCTGGCTTCTGCAGTGATGGAGATGCACGAGCATTTCTCCCAAGTCTAGGTCTCCCGCCCTGTCCTCACTCCTAAGCCCAGATCCTGATCGCTGTCTGCATGTCTTGCAGCCGTGCAGGTCGGCCTTGGCTTCTTCCGAGCTGTCCCAGGTAAAGGCATCGCCCTCACACGGGTCAGCACGACTCCTCTCCTCCCACCTCTGTGCCGCCCGTCACCAGTCACCAGGGCGGCCCCGTCTGAGAGCCTCTGATGCTGCTGGAACCCATCCTCTCGCAGCTATTACCTCTCTCGTTCTCGAGCCCACACTCTCCTTCACTGTCACCCCAATCAGTATTTGGAAACGTTTAGAATTAAATCTGTACTTATTTAGCAATAGAACTCCACCTTTCCTATGCCCCAAGGAAACCTTCCTTGTAACTCTATCAAATGAGGTTTAAACAGAGCGGCTTCTTTCTCTCTCTGCCTGTCTCCTGCCCCACTCCTCCCCAACAGTGGCCCCAAGGCCCCCTGACACTAGGAACTCAAAGAACATGGCAGGAAAGCCACACCTACCCGCTTGTGACAGTTGATTGTGACAGCCTCCTAAGCTCTCTCTCTGTTTCTTCTTCTTCCAGGGTTGTTTCTGTAAAACCCAGACCTGACAAGGCTCAAAACCACCTTGGTAACTGGTCACCATTCACAGAACAAAGCCTGAACTCCAGCAGATCCTCAGTCTCACCCCACATCACCTTTTCTTCCCTCCCTCTGGGCCTGTGTGGTTGGGCCTGCGTGAACACTTGGAATTCCCCAGCCCTGCAGGCACTTTAAGCCTCCATATGCTGCTGGTGCTGTTCCCTCTGCCAGGAACACGTTTCCCCCTTGCTTCTGTTCCTGAGGAAAGACTGTGTACTCCTCGGGTCTGGGTTAGATGTCGTCGCCTCCATGAAACCTTTCTCGAACTTCCTTCTCATCAAACATAATGTGTCAGTCCTTCCCTGTTCCTACAATTTTCTGTTTGCACTTAAAAAAAAAAAAAAAAAAAACTTAACTCCTTGCATTATAGTCACACCAGCAGCAGGGACAACGTGCTCTTTATTTTCGAGTCCGCAGAGCACCCAGCCCGGCACCAGTATACACTTGTTGAATAAACAGACAACTGAATGAATGAATGGATGAGTGTGACATGCTCGTTAAAGCCCATGTGGGCACCAAGGCATCATTCACCTCCTCTTTCATTGGCTTATCATTCTTAAGAGGAGTGGGTCTCTCTGTACTGCAGCCTTTGCGGTGCCAGGCAGCTAAGGGAAAACAGGGCAGTTCTGAGAGCACGGTGGCTGAGCTGTGTCTGGTTCCCTGTAAGTCACTGTTTCTCCATAATTCTGATCACTCTGCCCAGGCTCAGACCCTACACTTCTGAACCTCAGCTAGAGGGATATAAAGAGCACTTTCCAGCATCCATTTAGGTAGCTGGCCTCCTGCCGGCCTTGGTTCCAAAATCCCATCCCCTCTTTTCCCCAGTTTTCACAAGTGGGCCATGGTTGGCTCTCTCAAGCCTGACCTCTACCCCATCACTCAAGCGCTGGAGCCCTTCCCTTGGTGGGAGGGTTCCTGTGCTGAGCCCCAATTTCGTGACCAGGACTGTGCTTTCCGTGGCAAGATCTCCTTCGTGCCAACTTCTGGGTATCTCGTGTTTGTTTAAACCTTGACATTTATCTTCAGTCCAGCTGTCAGGTCGTCTCGTCCCTCCTTCCCAGGTGCTGTCTGCTTATCTGGTGTCCGCTGTCTGCCCTCATTGCTGTTCACTCATGTCACACCTGCAGATGTGTTTGCCACCCCTTGGCCATGGGGCATCCTAGCTCTGCCTCAGACAAGGGCGTCACTCACCATACAGGTGAAAAGCCAGAGAGCTTCTACCCTCTCCTGCTCCCAGATAATGCACTTTTCTTCAGCTGCACACTGTCATTCTGATCTTGATACCGATCCTGTCTCACCCGAGTTACCTCAGCTGCATCTTAATGAATCCCCCAGGTCCACTCTTCACCCTTCTGTAGCATTCTCCAGACTTTAGCCAGAAAGATCTTTCAAGATGTAAGACTGTTCACGTCACACCACAGTCCTGCTTAAAACCCTTCGTCATCTTACCTCGTTCTTAGGAATAAAGACCACGTTTCTGAAGAATGTTAGAAAACACGGCCTACAAAGCCAGGGCTATCTGGCTCCGACAGCCTCCTCAGCTTCTTTTTCACTCACTAGCCAACATCCCCCTTCTTCTCATGCATGCATGCATCCTGCTTCCTCCCACCCCAGGGCCTTTGAACATGCCATTTCCTTTGTTTGGAACTCTGTTCTTGTCTTTCAGCTTAAAGCTCAAGCACCCCTTTTCCACAATGCCTACCTGTTGCTACCCTCGCTAGCTCTCACAGCTCTCTGAACTCCCCCTTTATAGAACTTATCACAGTTTTAAATTATATAGTCACGTGATCATTCAGTACTGTGTTTCCCTCTAGTGAGGTCCAAGGAGAGGGACCATGTCCGTGTTGCTCACAATTTTATGGAGCCCTGTGATTAACATGGGGTCAGTGCCTCATACATATTATTAGACGACGGGGATAACACCAGCATGATCCTACCCGACCAGTCCCACAGAAGTTAACCAGGTCTGTGTATAAGCATGTCCTAGGGATGATGCTCTGCCACTCAGCTCCCCATAAGCCCGAGCCCAGATACTGCCTCATGGAGGGTAACCATGAAACAGATGTACAACATGGGACTCCTGAAATCCTTACTCAACATCCCATATTGTTTATTGAAAGTATTTGGATGTGCGTATTTATTCCTTAGTTTTCTTGTTGTAGGGAATTTGACAGATACTACATACCATTGCACTCTACATTTACTGCATTTCCTTGAATTCAGAGCCAGTAAAAAGTTCATCTCTTCATGTTAATTGTTTTCTTCTTTTAATCACATGAGAATTCTATTCCCCATTGGATTTCTTTTTTTTCTTTTTTTTTTTTCTTAGCTGCTGGGGTACTCTGTGTTAAATTTCATGCTTAACATAGTAAAATTACCTCTGCCCAGATATCCTGTTGTATCTGTCCTCTGTTGTTTTTATTAGTTATTTATTTATTTTTGGCTGCTTTGGGTCTTCATTGCTATGCGTGGGCTTTCTCTAGTTGCGGCGAGTGGGGGCTACTCTTCATTGCGGTACATGGGCTTCTCACTGCGGTGGCTTCTCTTATTACGGAGCACGGGCTCTAGAGTGCAGGCTGAGTAGTTGTGGCGCACGGGCTTAGTTGCTCAACGGCATGTGGGATCTTCCGGGACCGGGGCTCGAACCTGTGTCCCCTGCTGTGGCAGGCGGATTCTTAACCACTACGCCACCAGGGAAGTCCCTCTGTTGTTTTTAAAGTGATTTCTTTGTTGTTCTATTGTGTTATACTTAATTATTAAAGACAATTCAGATTCTTTTGTTAGGAGTATATATATTTATATGTTATATAATATACATTTTTACTTATGTATTAGCTACATATGATGTATATATCATATGTCATATATATTACAAAGCCCTTATACCCCCTCTTTTATCCCATAGTGATAACAATCCATATTCTTCCTTTGGAGCCACGCTGGCGAGGGATGATGAAAAGAATCTGTGGAGTGTGCCTCACGATGTGTCCCACACAGAGGCAGATGACGACAGGATCCTCTACAATTTGATCGTTGTTCGTAATCAACAGGCCAAAGATTCAGAGGTAAGTACCTTTTGAGATCTTGCTGTGTGCAGGTGATAATGTCCAGTGAAAAACAGCAGTAACGGAGAAGACCAGCTTAGAATAGAGAAAAGAATGAGGGATGAGATGTGTGAAACGTAGGGCAGGTCTTTTAGCAGCATCTAGTTGCCAATTTTAGCTGATCTTGGTACACCTGTGTAGTACACAGATAAGACTGATTTCTAATTGTTACTTTGATGCTACACATTACAGCAGTAGGGAAACAGCAAGGCAGTGCTGTTCAGATCGTGAAGATACTTTATGGTCTTAAATGGCTTAACCAGTCCATCTCTAATCTTTCCAACTGTTTAGCAAGCCATCATTAAAGATTCAGACTGAAGGTTGGGAGGTACTTTGCATCATCACTACTTCTGAATTAATGGGGCCTGAATTTTTTTTTTTTTTCTGTTTGTATCTTAAATTGTGCTTACGGATCAAACAGCATATCTGCCATATTTGAGGTGATTTTTGTGATAAGGCTTGAAACCACTCTTAATGGACTTTTAATCAAAGTCATTGATATGGGAACACCAAAATATTGAAAAGGAGACAACTTCATAAATGAAGAGAAAACAGCAAAAGGGATGATGTTTTATTTTCTCCTTTATTCCAAAAGTAGTAGTATAGTACTATACATAATACAATATAATATTATGTGTATCATTTTCCAAGTAATACAACATAAGTTTTCTAACTTCTGTGTTCATCTGTTCTGAGCAGATGCCTATATTAGATATGACTTTATGTTTTCCTTTGTATCGTATAGTAATTGAGAAGAACAGAGACATTTAAAACCTCAGGCTTAGGCTATGAAGAAAAGCACCAGAGTGTGTATGTATGGGAGCAGGGTTATCGCAGGCGGAGGTGCCTGTTCCTTATCTAGGTTTCTTTATTTCTGCTAATTAATTGTTAACTGTTTTTACCCCTGAAAACATTAGCAGGAGATGATAACGTTAGAAGAGTCACGTGTCCCGGTCCTTTTATTCTGGTGTGATTTGGGATGCCTTTGGGGGGGTTGGAGGTGGGCTGAGAGGTGGGGAATGACAGTTGCCTCTGATTCTTGAGGTCTGGGGGAAGAGTAGGCTGGAGAGTCCCACAGTGGCTTTGATGAGCATCCTTTCTTTGGTGTGGTGTGCTGGTAGGGACAACTTCTGCTAGATATCCATCACAGCGCTTAACTCAGAGGCATAGCATATTAGTGGCCGTGCACTGCGCTACCCGTGGCTTCCCCCCTGCTCTCGCCTCCTCCACTGGTAACATTTAAAGGACATCATAAAGGCTTCTCAGGCCAGGAATAGCCAGCCATCCTGGCTGCCCTTCCTGAGCATATGGACAGGAATTCTTGCATGACCTTGTTTCCCTTTAATGGGAAGCGCTAATCCTTACCCTGCTGTACTGGGCTGACCAGTTAGGGTTTTCTGCTGGTGAGAATGGAACTAGTTCTTCTCTTTTCTTCCTTCTCTTTCTCCACTCTGTGCAAAGCTGTGACAGCAATAGGGAAGTGATATATATATAGCACACCTGTCTCTGTCTCCCCAGGGCCTCATGCCAGACGTGAAAGGGGCTCGAAGGGTGTTTGCACTGAGCCGCCTGGCAGCTCTCTCTGGAGGAGCTCCTGTCTCTCTGCCCTGTTTGTCTCTACTTTTGAAAAGGCAGTAGAGGAGGCAACGTGAGCTGCAAAGCGCTCTGAATCAGCACAGCTTCCAAAGCGGCCACCGTGTCATTTCTGTGCTGCTCTTGGACCTGTGTGAAGGGCCTTCCAGAATTTTTTTTTTTTTTCTTATTAGCTGAAATTCAATCCTTTGTTATTCAGGTACGAAGAAATAAATAAGAATAGAAGCAATGTCTTTTCTCCTATCTTTTCCTCAATATGTTGGAAAAAACCTCTTCTTGATTTGAATACAAGTACGCCACTACTTTGTCATCTAGGCCATTTAATGTTGTGTAACATGTATATATACAGCACCTCACATTCATATTTAATGGAGTAGTGTACAATGAGTGAGTTCCAGATGTAGAAATGTTCTGTACGTAGTTTGACTGGTAAACTTCTCAGAGGCACGGATCATGTCTCTGTCTTACACTTTACCTATACTTTAAATGGCTACAGGTCCCATTTTGGGGAACTTTTTATAACAGTGATTCTCAAACTTGAGTGTATATAAGAATTACTTTGAAAATAAATTTCCTGGACCCCATCCCCAGAGATTTTTTTTTTTTGAATTTTATTTTATTTTTTTATACAGCAGGTTCTTATTGTTTATCTATTTTATACATATTAGTGTCTATATGTCAATCCCTATCTCCCAATTCATCCCTCCTCCCCTGCCCTGAAGGCTTTTTCTTCTCCTTGCCTAAGAAATGAAGTCAAGTTTAACTCTAGAGGAACTCTGCAACCAGGACAGGCCGTCAGGTCAATAACATGAAGACGTGATGATGATGATTTTACATGAAATGATGTGAAATGTCTCTGTTCATGGTGCTTCCTTTTTTTTTCAGGTGTAAAAAAAATACATATACATACACGAGGTATATATAAAATATATATTTTAAGGTATGGATGTATACATACATACATAATATATATACGTGGCTAAAAAATGTTTCTTATATTTTCTTCCAAAAATTTGAAATGCATATATTAATATATTAATATATCTATTCATTTTCCCGCAGAGTGGATCATACATTACATATCATTCTGTACCCTGCTTTTTGTCCCCTTAAGAATATGTTTTGGACATATTTTCACTTCAACATGTGTAGATTTACCTTAGTGGTTTGGGGGGCTCTCTTGTATTCTCTTGCATGAATTCACTATCATTTATTCAGCCAGTCCCTATTAATATTTAGGTTGATTCAGGGTTTTTGCTGTTAGGAGCAGAAGCAATGCTACAGTGGGTATCCATATATACTTGTATGCCCCGCCATAATTTTTTCAGGAGTAGAATTGCTGGATCAAAGAGTATGTGTGTATTTAAAATGTTGGAATTGTCACAGTGCTTCCTTCTTGGGGGACCCTAGGAAAAACACTTCAGGGTGCAAAACTCACTAGCATTGGGAGTTCATCCAGTGTTTAAGAGGAGCAGCTGCTAAGCTCCAGATAGCTGTTTGCCATGCTGAGGATGGAATTGCCAGAACTTTGGATTTTTAAGAGAAGCTAAAAATCCAAACTTACATATAAAATGTCCAGATTTTTTTTGTTTTTGTTTTTTGCAGTAGGTGGGCCTCTCACTGTTGTGGCCTCTCCTGTTGCGGAGCACAGGCTCTGGACGCGCAGGCCCAGCGGCCACGGCTCATGGACCCAGCCGCTCCGTGGCATGTGGGATCTTCGCGGACCGGGGCACGAACCCGCATCCCCTGCATGGGCAGGCGGACTCTCAACCATTGCGCCACCAGGGAAGCCCAATGTCCAGCTTTTTAAATGATAGCTCACATTAGAAAAATGTGTCAGGGAAGCCCAATGCCCAGCTTTTTAAATGATAGCTCACATTAGAAAAATGTGTCAGGGAAGCCCAATGTCCAGCTTTTTAAATGATAGCTCACATTAGAAAAATGTGTCAGGGAAGCCCAATGTCCAGCTTTTTAAATGATAGCTCACATTAGAAAAATGTGTCAGGGAAGCCCAATGTCCAGATTTTTAAATGAGAGCTCACATTAAAAAAAGGTGTCAGGGGCTCCCCTGGTGGCGCAGTGGTTGAGAGTCCACCTGCCGTTGCAGGGGACGCGGGTTCGTGCCCCGGTCCGGGAAGATCCCACATGCCGCGGAGCAGCTGGGCCCGTGAGCCGTGGCCCCTGGGCCTGCGCGTCCGGAGCCTGTGCTCCGCAACGGGAGAGGCCACAACAGTGAGAGGCCCGCCTACCGCAAAAAACAAACAAACAAACAAAAAGTGTCAGCTAAACAAAATACGTTTATGGGCTACTGATATATAAGGACCATTTACAATAAGGACTACTACTCTTTCATATTATTGTTATTTTGTTCAGTATGATTGAAAAATGAACTCACCATTGATTTAAAAGGTAGAAGGGGGAAGCTGGGGTTGTTTTAAGTTTGAACATTCATATTGCTTATTTTCTTTTTCATGCAGGGTAAAATTGGTACAAATTTTAATAAAATGGAGGATTTTAGTTTTGAGGGAAAAACAAATTCCACCTACTAAGGAACAAGAAACCCTAGATATTTTTGCATGATACAATTTAGAAGCTCAAGCAAGGCGTTAAGGAAAACTGAACATTATGTTTTTTCTTGAGTAGCAATAGCGTGAAAGACCCAGGAACGTCCACATTTGGAATTCTCTGAAAAATGAAGAGTAATTTCAAAACAGTGTGTGCACCGCCTACATTCCCTTTCTGAACCTGGAGCTAGCTGGTGGAGGAAGGGCTGCAAATATAGTTAAAGCTACATTCGCTGTGTTGTCCCAACTGGAAAAAAAAAAAAATCAGAAAAGAAGATATATAGGAGAGCAAATACTGAAGCAAAGGCATGAACTTAAAATTACTTGCAGTGTCAGAAAATAAAACAGTAACATTATTTAATTTTAATATAATCCACTTTCATTTACACAAGCCTTCAAAAGCTTGAAGACTGTCAGCAGAATAACTGATGCATTTACAGATCTCCAAGTAGTGGAAAAATTTTGCTCTTGTCTTTGTAAAATGCTTTATGTTTAAGAAATAGTAAACAACCTCCAAATCATGTCACTAAATCATTATCCTTATGTTCATTTTCATTAACGTAGTTGTACTTCATATAGCACTCTGTTCTAGGGAGCTTAATAATGGTTAATGAAATATCACTGTACCTTATTTACTTATTTTGTATAAATAATTCTAATCACACTGAACGATCTTGTCCTCCAAGATAATAATGAAAACAGTGCCAAGCACTGTTCAGCCACTTGACATAGATTAATTAAGTCCTCTATATAACAACTGTGAGGTGGGTGCCGTTATTATTTCTGTTTGAAGCAACTTGTCCAAGACCACACAGTTGAAGGTACGGAGTCAGGATTTGAATCTGGGCTTTATGAATCCAGAGACAAAATATATAATGAGCACCACTATTGAAATTGTTAGAGGGGACTAGATATTGTCTGTGATACCATGTAGATTTCAAGATGCATGAACAGAATCTGTCCAAAGCCTATTTCTGTGACTTTTTGAAACCAATGATATGAAAGGGACTCTCACATCAGTGGAATGAGAACTATGTTTGGTTTGGGGATCGTGACTGCAGTTCAGGAAGTGGTCCCAGTCATAATACACTTTTTCCAAATTATGCATTTACACAGTGAGTACAGCTGGTTAAGACTGCAACCCAGAGTTTCAGTTTTATTAGCTTCAAGATATTTCATCATGTTTCTTTCCATCCCTTCTTCTCTTTGTTCAGTGTTCTCTGACGTGTTATTTGGTGCCTCTTCTGAAGGTTCAGTAATAGTTCTTTCAGGAGTTCGTGCATGGCTTCAAGATTTCTACTCTGTTAAAGAAGGCTTTTACATTTTTTATTAAGAATGTAAGTACTGGGTTTCCCTGGTGGCACAATGGTTAAGAATCCACCTGCCAATGCAGGGGACACGGGTTCGAGCCCTGGTCCAGGGAGATCCCTCTTGCCGCGGAGCAACTAAGCCCGTGAGCCACAACTACTTAGCCTGTGCTCTAGAGCCCACAAGCCACAACTACTGAAGCCCGCGTGCCTAGAGCCCGTGCTCTGCAACAAGAGAAGCCACAGGGATGAGAAGCCCGTGCACCGCAACGAAGAGTAGCACCCCCGCTGGCTGCAACTAGAGAAAGCCCGCCTGCAGAAATGAAGACCCAATGCAGCCAAAAATGAAAAGTAAATAAAATTAAGAAAGTAAGTGCTGAAAATCAAATCGTTTTCATAAACACTTTTAAGGACTATGCTGGTTCAAAATAGGTGATGTTTGTTTGACATAATCGGTGATAGAAATTCTAGGATTATTTTTAAAGCTGTTAAGTAATTGCATGCTCGGAAATGTGCGTCGTTCTGATGATGAGTGCCTGTCACTGAGCAAAGCGGTGTTTATACACTGGCAGGAACCATGTGAACGCCAGATGCTTGTGTGGCTCAAGCTATCCTGTGAAAACCTGAAAACCTCCCTCTGCTGAACCCCTGGGAACAGCTACATGTTATTATTTTTTAAAACTATAGAGGCAAAAACATAAAATGTTCCTGGTTTACAATTTGTTTGCTTTTCCTGTGTGTCAGGACTCCCTGCTGGCGTAGTGTTGCCAGGCATTGTAAACAGTTCCTATACAATGTTTAAGATTGCAACAGAAGTTCCCAGGGGTTTGTTTGCAGTGTCTGGATTATAGGCTTAGCCTGTCATATCCCTGGTACCAAAAGAAAGGGTAAAACAGAGTTAACTGGAATATTTGGCTGGAGGATGTGAGGCGGTGGGAGAGAGGGTGGGTACCAGCCACATCGCTCTGCAGCGCTTGGAGGTGGGATGTTCCCGTTGGGCTCTGCACGGCTCCGTCTTAGCAAGTCTCCACTCGCTGGATGAGGCTCGCTCTGGTCAGGCCATCTGACTTCTCTATAAGTGGGTGAACACTGGCCATGGTTGGCGATAGAACTGCAAGTTTTACACCAAGCGTGAAGGAGCAAAATAACAGTGGAAAATTGAAGCAATTCTCTAGATCATTCTGGGCTTCTCAGAAGGGCTTTTTGTTTGGGGTCCAGATGATCTGGATTGTTGAATGCAACCATTCTTTATCTGACTTTGCTAGTGACTGTTTGGGTTAGAGGGGGAGAGAATAAAAACACTCATTAGGATCTGAGAGTCAAGCCGTCTCACCCTCTGTGTTCTAGGTAATAATATTTATGGAGGATTATGTTGGGTTCTAAGCAGTAGCACGCTGCTTAATGCGTGTGTTCCAGGCAAGAACTGAAGCCTCACAGTACCCGTGTGAAAGAGGGATTTTGACACATAAGATCAGAGGCTTCTGGTCATCTGTCCAAGGTGTTGGAGTGGGGGAATTGGGATCGTAGTTCAGTCTGTATGACCTGGAAGCCTGTATGATGGGAAACACTGCCCCCGTGTCTCTATTGAGCTTAGAAAGAGTCTCAGTGGAATCTTTTTGGTCAAAGACAAAGTTACCAAATGGGTGTTAAACTTCTTGCCTAGCAGCCGCTCTGGTCTGTGTATTTGTCGACCATTACTCACCCTGAACCGACTGAATCACCGAGTGGACGACTTTAGTATCTATTTAGTATCAACCTGTATTGGGCAGTGCATATAACATCCTCTAGGCGATGCTGCTTGGGAATTTTTAACGCCTTGGGCACCATTCTGGGTACAAAAATCTATTGGACTCCACCGGAAGACATTCTTTGTCTGTCTGTGAGGTTCTTTTCTATTCTTTGCCCACCCCCAACTTTAAAAAAATATCTAAGCATTTTGGATATTAACATTAAGTAATCCATGTTTCTTACCGAGTAGGTAACACATCAAAGCTCTGTGTAAGCCAACAGAGTTGAGGCAACAAATATTAGAAAACAATGCAGGCAAGGGGAAAATCATTAGATATTCAGTAGCATGTGAGGTGCTGAAAAACATGCCTTTTGGAATTAGACAGTTGGGGATGAGAGTCATACCTCTGCCGTGTCCTAAGATGACACTGAATAGTCATTTAAACTCAGGGAGATCGTACTATTTATTGTCCAGTTTGGGACACAGTCACAAGGTCTTAACTAAGAAGAAAGGAGGGTGCTAATATTGAGTATGCCAGGCCAAAGATATAAATTGGGGCTGCCCTAGACAAGCTGGGATATATGATCACCTTTTTTAAAAATTGTGGTAAAATATAAATAACAGAGTTTGGCATTTTAACCATGTTGTAGTGTCAGTTCAGTGGCATTAAGTACATTCACATTGTTGGGCAGCCATCACCACCATCCATCTCCAGGACTTTTCATCTTCCCAAACTAAAACTCCATACCCATTAAACAATAACTCCCTATAACCCCTTCCCCCAGTCCCTGGAAACCACCTTTCTACTTTCTGTCTCTGAATTAGACTACTTTAGGTACTGCATATTAATGGAATCATACAGTATTTGTCTTTTTATGACTGGCTCACTTCACTTAGCAAAATGTCCTCAAGGTTCATCCATGTTGTAGCATGTGTTAGAATTTCCTTCCTTTTTAAAGCTGAGTAATATTCTATTGCATGTATAAACCACATTTTGTTTATTCATTCTTCTGTCACCAGGCACTAGGGTTGCTTCCAACTTTTGGCCTGTGTGAGCAATGCTGCTATGAACGTGGGTGTACAAATATTTGTTTGAGTCCCTGATTTAAATTCTTTGGGGTATATACCCAGAAGTGGCATTGCTGGATCATATGGTGATTCTATGTTTAATTTTTCTGAGGAACTGCCATACTGTTTTCTACAACGTCTGCACCATTTTACATTCCCAACATCAAGGCATGAGAGTTCTAATTTATCCACATCCTCACCAACACTTGTTATTAAGATCAACTTTCTTAACCTCTAAACTGATCAGTAAAACAGCTGATGACTTCATATTGATCGGTTTTCACATCCACATAGAGTAAAAGCAGTTGAAACTGTGGGCCAGTCACCACCACTGAATATCAGCGTTAGGGATGTAAACCCGGAAGAGGCTGATATCTTGACAGAGCCTCCCTCTGAGCTGCCTGTCCATGGAAGGGAAATAGGTCAGAAAGCTGGGGGAGCTCTTTGTACCTGAATTCTATTCTGTTTTTTCCAAGCATCCATATACTAAAATGTAACGGCCAGGCCCTGGTTCTTTTACTGCTCTTTAGGTTCTGTCCTCATTGGTCCTTCTCCCCTGGAGCCCCAGAAAGATAGTAGATAGTATACGTTGGGAGTACTGACAGGTCAGTGACAGAGAGGGTGTACAATGCATTGGGGACCTCCAGGAAGATGCAGTGCCTGTAGGAGAAAGGCAGGGAGCTGGCCATCTCTTTCCATTACTAGAACTTCACTGTTGCAGTTAACAGGTTGCTGCACCTCTGGGTTTTCTGAGTTATTGTGCTTGTGATGGTGAATTTCCAGAAGGCAGACCACATGTTTATTGGCACGCATATGCAGGATAATTCACTGATAAAGAATTCTATCTCTCCATTAGTTTTTTTTTACAACTCGCATAAACCGATTGGGCCTGAGAAAAAAACAGAAACCATAAAGCTGCCTGAAGAGTTGTATTTTTTTTTTAAGTTATAGTTGACTAGTTGTAAATTTGAAACACAGGGATTAATACCAAGTTAAGCCTCCAGTGACCTACCTCAGTGATGGCTTTGGCTTTTTCTAGAACAAGTGAGATCATCAGAAATGCCTGCCTGTCATAGAGTCAGGGTGCCTCCTCCATGCATTGCCTGGATTTCCACAGCAGTCTTTTGATGTAGATGAGTTATTTGTTAAAAAGAGTGAGAGACCCGAAGAGGTTTCTTCTTCTGACAGTGTCCAGAAATGGGCTTCTGACTCAGGGTTCGATGCCTTCTTTTTGGGGTGGAGAAGGAAAGCTAGAAGGATCTGAGGATTTAGGGCAGATAGCTGAATGATTTTCTTTGTCCTTTATTTTAAATGTGAGCAGGAATAATCAAGTGGAAAAAGAAGCTTATAGGCCTAGAACTCTATGGAAAAAAAAGGCACTTTCCAACTGATTTCCCTCTTTAGAAAACACCAATGTGTGATGGATTTCTCAAATGTATCTGTGTTGTTTTATATACAGGATTTGTTTCAACAGAAGTTCAAATTCTGCCTGATGTGTCTATTTATTGGTTAATTTTATTAAAAACAATGTGTCTAATGTTCAACTAGGCAGGCTTGGTTTTTTTTTTTTTTTTTTTTTTTTTTTTGCGGTATGCGCGCCTCTCACTGTTGTGGCCTCTCCCGTTGCAGAGCACAGGCTCTGGACACGCAGGCTCAGCGGCCATGGCTCACGGGCCCAGCCGCTCCGCGGCATGTGGGATCTTCCCGGACCGGGGCACGAACCCGTGTCCCCTGCATCGGCAGGCGGACTCTCAACCACTGCGCCACCAGGGAAGCCTTGCAGGCTTGGTTTGAAATGAGTGTTTTCAGTTCTCTGTATCCCTGAGAGTCTAATATTTTTTAGTCTTGATGTTAATTTAGGGTCAACAATGTAGAAAACTCTTTTCTGTTCTTCCTACATCCCCTGCCTCTCAACTCAATAGGAGGAAGAACTGATTTCTATTGCCATTAAGTTAGAATTTCTGGTTTCATCAAAGTAAGGACCCACTTTCAGTTTCACAACTATTCTTAGGTCAACACAATGGGCATGTGCATGAGGGAGCCTGGATGGTTGTTCACGCAAAGCTCACAGGCTTGTGATACTATGGGTGTGTCACTTCTGCCCCAGATCTAGTAATCGGCTTTACAGGGCTCTGAACTTGATTTTCTCAGGACACATAGAGCTACTTGAACTTAGGGAGTGTATTAGAGAAACAGATCCAACAGGCTGGGCTGTGTGTGTGTATCTATCTCTATAGCTCTTTATCTCTATACTTATACCTATATCTATCTCTATTTCTCTATCTTATCTATCTCTATCATTCTCTCATCCCTATCTATCTATCTATCTATCTATCATCTGTCTACTTACATCTTTTTAAAGGAATTGGCTTACACAATTGTGGAGGCTTGGTGAATCCAGAATCTGATGGGGGAGGCCAGCAGGCTGGAGACTTAGGGAATAGTTGCAATTCAAGTTCAAAGGCAGAATTCCTTTCTGCAGAGAGGAGGGCGATCTTTGTTTTATTAGAGCCTTCGAGTGATTAGGTAAGGCCCACCCACATTATAGAGAGTAATCTGCTTTACTTGGAGTGTACTAATTTAAATATTAATCTCATCCACAAAACATCTTAACAGAAACATCCAGAATAATGACTGACCAAATATCTGGGCACTGTAGCCCAGCCAAGGTGGAACATAAAATGAGCCATCATAGTGGATTTTACTAATGCTAATCAGATTTGCAAGAGACTGCCGTATAAACCCAAATGCACATGCCCATTTGATGGGCCATAAACTTGACTGGTCCGTCCAGCCTCTCCCCTATAATGAAATATTTAAAGGAAACTAGTGACCACACTAGAAGGTGACTGGGAAAGAGGGATCGGAGATCGATGGCAACTGCCATCTATGGAACACTGTGTACCGGATGCTGCTCTACGTATGTTACATATACAGTGTTAACTGCTATTGGCCTCCAGATGTGATAACCTGGTGCTTTCATGTCCAGTATAAAGCTATTCCTCTGATTTGGTTAGGACACCCTGCCCCTTGATGGTGGTGGATAGAGGTTTCTGAACATCACCCACAGGTGAACTGTGGCTTCAGGACCTGGACACTGGACACAGGCAGGGATTCGGGAGGGCAGGCAGCAGAATATGGAATCAAGGGAAATCCGGAACTGTGTAATATTAGACGAATCTGTGACTGAGACCAAGGGAGATATTTTGAATAAAGGCTCAAATTGAAGGGGCTAGGTAGTTACCCAAACAGAGCCAGCAGGTTAGCAGTGGAAGATAGGGATCTCTAGACATTTCAGTCCGAGTGAAATAATCTGTGTAGATTACTGCAGTAGAATTTAATGCATTGCCGAGGCTCGGCAAGTCCTACTATCCCATTTTCTCCGGTGGAACCTCTTGACTCTTTCCCCAATCCAATAATGACATCATCTCTGTTGCCCATGGACAGCTACACCTCTCCCGTTGAAGGCACATTCATTTTCTTGATTTATTATTTAATATATAAAGCTGGACTGAAGGCATAGAAACTGATGAACCTATTGAGCTTTGAGGAATCTCTGCCCAGACTGTGGCGGCATTCAGTATAGTTCTACATCTTCCTCTTGGCTGAGACACAGGAGAGCTCAGGGGAAGTGGTGGGTGGCCTCAGAGTGGTATCCCTTGTGATCAAAATAGCTCCTTTGCTTCCTCAACAGTTGTTTTGGCCCCATTCACTGGTTTGAAATTCTTTTAAGGTGGAGCAGCCTAAATATATATTTAAAATATTTATTTATTTATTTGGCTGTGCCAGGTGTTAGTGGCAGCATGTGGCCTCTAGTTCCCCGATCAGGGATCAAACCCGGGCTCCCTGCATTGGGAGCGCGGAGTCTTAGCCACTGGACCACCAGGGAAGTCCCTGGAGTAGCCTGAATATTGAACCTAAGTTATATCAACTCATCCGGCAGTTCTGGTGTGTGCAGTCCATCCTATAGATATTCTCACACAGTTAAACAAAGATATGCATTCTCTGCAGTAGTGTTTTGAAAAGTAAAAATCTGGAAATAAAAATATTTGATGAAGGTACTGGTTAAAAAATAACAGGGGGGCTTCCCTGGTGGCGCAGTGGTTGAGAGTCCGCCTGCCGATGCAGGGGACACGGGTTCGTGCCCCGGTCTGGGAAAATCCCACATGCCGCGGAGCGGCTGGGCCCCGTGAGCCATGGCCGCTGAGCCTGCGCGTTCGGAGCCTGTGCTCCGCAACGGGAGAGGCCACAACAGTGAGAGGCCCGCGTACCGCAAAAATAAATAAATAAATAAATAACAGGGTAGGATTTATAGATACTGGCTTGGAAAGATAGTTATGATCTATTGCTAAGTGGGCATGTATAATATTATCCCATTTGTGTGGAAAGAGATCCCATTTGTATAAAAGCATATGTATGCTAATATATAGCAATAAAATTTCTTCATAGGAAGGTTACCTATGAACTTTTTTTAGCCTTGGTGACCACTGGAGAGTACAAGTGGATGGAGAAAGGGATACTTTTACTTTCTTTTAACTTTATGGTCTTCTGTACTGTTTGAAAGCCATTTTAGACTATATGCGTGTATTGCTTCTGTATACATATACTTCGTATAAAATAATTATTTCCCAGCACACTTTGTGGTGGCTGTTTCCTTAGGTCTTTCTAATCTGTCTTGTTTTAGTGTGGGTATGTTGGAGAAAGGGGAAGGGGTGGGAAGAAGGAGGGAGGGAGGAAGAGAGAGAGAAAAAGAGAGATTAAGAGAGAGAAAAAGAGAGTTAGTTTAGGAGCACTGGAGCACACTTTGAGGAATCCTGCCAAAATGGACTGAATGGCAGAATGTGCATGAAGCAGTCAGTTGGTATTTATCTTTTTAACATTATAAGATTCATCTAATAGATCTGGCTCTTTCTCTGAAGCTCTGCCTCCCCTCCAGCTGCCTGTGAATTCACATGGTAATTAACAGAGATATCTTTGTTCGATTCTTCCCCACCCTCCCCACCACCCTGCCCCCACCTCTTCCTTTGATTGGTCTTGCTCATCTTAGAATAACTGAAAATGGCTCTTAATTGCACAGAGCCCGCTAGAGCCCTGGATACTGGCGCGCTGGGTCTCAACGGTGTGAATGTGCTCAGCTGGGGAATCTCTGAAGGCTTAAGGGGAGTCCTCCATAAGTACAGCTTTTTGGTTTTGAGTGGATGCTGAGGGGGAATGGCAGCACCTGCCCGGTTCTGATGGGGGCCCAGATCTGTGGCTTTTCAATCCTAAAATCGCCGAAGTGTTCTAGAAGGAGACTGTATTTTTCTTGATATGAAACTACCCTTCCATTTAGGTACCCAGTCCCTGGGTACCTGTTGTCCCATAATCATTACACCATGCTGTTTACCGCCCTGGAGGGAGCTGTGCCCTTTGATGGTTTTGCAATAGGAGAGGTAGGTCAGGTGGCTTATGAATACAAACTGAGTGTACTCTCTTGAAATAATCGTCCTGTTTCATTAGAAAAGAGGTGAGGTAAAGTCACATCCAAGCTTGTTTACCACGTTGCTGTTGTCATTGTTATTATTAAGTAATTTGGAGCCTGGACCTAGCGATTATCATACTAAGTGAAGTAAGTCAGACAGAGAAAGGCAAGTTATATGACATCACTCACTCATATGTGGAATCTAATTTTAAAAAAGATACAAATAAACTTATTTATAAAGCAGAAGCAGATTTATGGATATCGAAAACAAACTTATGGGTACCAAAGGGGAAATGTGGGGTGGGGGCAATAAATCAGGAGCTTGGGAGGAACACACACACACTGCTATATATAAGATAGATGACTGACGGGGACCTGTGTAGAGCACAGGGAACTCTACCCAGTATTCTGTGATAACCTATATGAGAAAAGAATCTAAAAAAGAAGGAATATATGTATATGTATAACTGAATCACTTTGCTGTACACCTGAAACTAACACAACACTGTAAATCAATTATACTCCAATAAAATTAAAATATAAAAAAAATAAAGCATAGACAAAGCTTAAAAACATAAACAACTTGGAGCCAGGTTCAGGGGACCTGAGTCACAGTTCACCTCATTCCTTCTACACGGGTGCAGTTTGCGGTAGGAGGCCACACACAGGTGGGCAGTGTGTGTTTGCACCCCATGTTGTCAGTCCTGGCTGTGGCTCCAAGAACCAGAAGATCCACATGCTAGTGCTGCTTCCCCATGCCCAGATGCTGGGCAGTCATCAGGGAGGGGCGAGCAGGAGGGAGTCCTCATAGATACTTTTTGTTTCATTGTGCAGCCGAATGTACTTGTCTCTTGGCACTGATTTTTATTCTTACTTTCTTTTGCCAGCCTTGGTGAGTTTACCAGGAAGTTTTGAAACCAGGTACAAAGGGTGGAGATAAAACCCCCCTGCCGTTGAGTTTGTTGTTAAACACACGACATGCTCAGGGACGTGAGCTTTTACCCGTTGGTCCCTGTCTCTTTGCCAGCACAGAAGGACTCCAAGGAAAGCTATGAGTGGGAATGGCAACAGCTTGTAAGAAGAGAGACCTTCTGACCAAGGACTGGTCAGGGTGCCTGCTCTTCCAGCCCTGCCTTGACAGTTGGCGAAAATACGTTTAAAACTGCCCTCTGGGGCTTCCCTGGTGGCGCAGTGGTTGGGAGTCCGCCTGCCGATGCAGGGAACACGGGATGCAGGGAACACGGGTTCGTGCCCCGGTCCGTGAGGATCCCGCATGCCGCGGAGTGGCTGGGCCCGTGAGCCATGGCCGCTGGGCCTGCGCGTCCAGAGCCTGTGCTCCGCAACGGGAGAGGCCACAACAGTGAGG
>RJWK010039391.1:7598-20509 GCA_004363435.1 Platanista minor | reverse complement strand
GGCTTCCTCTAGTTGTGGTGAGCGGGGGCTCCTCATTGTGGTGGCTTCTCTTGTTGCGGAGCACAGGCTCTAGGCACACGGGCTTCAGTAGTTGTGGCACACAGGCTCAGTAGTTGTGGCTCACGAGCTCTAGAGTGCAGGCTCAGTAGTTGTGGCACATGGGCTTAGTTGCTCCGCAGCATGTGGGATCTTCCTGGACCAGGACTTGAACCCATGTCCCCTGCATTGGCAGGCGGATTCTTAACCACTGCACCATCAGGGAAGTCCCATGGCAGCTATTATTAATATAAATGGCAGAGTTAGGTCTAGAACCCAGGTCAGATTTTTAATCAAGTACTTGACAAGTCTCCTTGACAGAAGGCCTAGATACCCTCTAGTCAATGTCCCCACTGGCAGCTCTAACACCCCCAGTGTCCCCTGACAAATACCCCAGGACCTAACACAGGTTCAGGAGCTGACTAATGTTTAACATGCCTCTCTGGGAGCAGGCAGGGCCACCTTGTTTCCCAAAAACAGGTAATTTAAGGTACATTTTCTAGTATTTGCTGACAGAACAAAGAAGAAAGACTCTAAGACATGATCAGTGTTCACACCAGCCTTCAAAGTGATTTGGTAAAACTATAGAAAATAAACACCCAGCTAGGGCCCACCAGGCAGGATAAAAGCTGACAAAGAAATGGTAATTTTTCCAAGCAAATATACAAGTAATAGATGAGTGCTGAGAGACTAAGCTCTTTAGGTCCTGGCGTTCCCCTTCCTCCCCCTCCATTTTAAGAGAAGACAAACTCTCTTTCGACATACTTCAAGTATGACTGTTTGCTGGATTAATTTCTTCCCCGAAATGATGTAATTATAGGCAAAGGGGTCATTCTCATCCTTCTATCGATTTAAATACAAATTGACTTGGGAACATTATTACCTTTTCCACCTGCTCCAGGAGACTATGAGAAGGTATCACCAACCCCCAAATTATGGGACATGTCCTCCCCACTCTGCTCATTAGCTGGAATATGGATGCCGCTTGGTCTAGCTGCTCATCTGTGTTTCCGCTCAAGTTGTTCCCATTGCACAGAATGTCCTCTCTCCATCTCTGGAGCCTAAATCTCCTGTGATCATACTTTCTGGAAACAAAGTGGGAGGAGAGAGAAGCACTGCAACTGAGAAAAGATATCTGGGAGCTGCTTCTGGGTAGTCTGGGAGATTTGGCCCAGACATAGAAATATTGGTGTTTCATAATTTATAAGTGCAGCAAGACAGAATATTAGACATTGGGATCGTCCTAGATAATACATGGTCACTATCCTTATCCTACAAGGCCCAGCTCAAATGCTCACTCCTCCATAGATGTTCCCTGGGCACCACACACCCACAAATGAAGCAATCTCTCCCTCCTCTGAACTTACCAATCACTTTACCCCTGTATGGTACTACCTGAGAGTTCCTATCGTGGTTTTTACAATTCACTTCTATAACTACACTCCAACAAGAATGACATAAAATAAAAAGATAATGCTAACTGTTGACAAGGACATGGAGCAACAGGAATTCTCTCATACACAGCTGATGAGAGTTTGATCTGGTATGCTTCTGAAAACTGTCAATAACTACTAAAGCTAAAACACTCACTGCTGCCCCTTAACAGTTCTGCCTATAGTCCTTTGCTCCATCATTGCCTCTGTCTAAATGCTTCTAGCATTCTTTCCCCCAATCCCAAGACTGGTCCAGACCACTCTTCCTGATCACCCCAGCCCAAAGAGATCCCCCCTTCTATAGAAAACTCTGCTATTTACCTATTACCTCTGACAAATGACTCATGAATTCTTCACATATAAATTTCATCATCTGGTTTTATAATACACTTTTAGTAACACCTAACTTGCTCCTCACAATAACACTGTGAGGAAGGCAAGATACAGATTATTAACCCCATTTTATAGATGAGAATATGGAGGTTCAGAGAGGGGAAAATGACTTGTTCCAGTTTTCCTGGCCAAATTAGTTCCAGGGAACAAGAGTAAGACCTTAGTCTTCCAAACCAAACTCTCTACACCAAACTGCCTTATTATCAGCTACAACTTCATGATTACCTTATCTCCCCAAAGAGACCCCAGGTTCCCTGAAGACAAGAGTATGCTTTACACATTTTCATCCCTCACAGCACCAAGGGAGGACTCAGTGGGCTCCAGACAGCTTGGCCAAATTGATTTCAAAATTGTCCCCAACCTTTGAGGACGAACACAGGCATATTTCCTCTTCTTCTAGACCTCCCAGGCAATGCAAAATTGTTGGAAGAAATCATGAACACAACACAGCATCCCAAATAACACTTTTTTTTTGAGAATAGGGACAAGGGAAGAGGAAGAACCCTTCAAGACAGGGTAACCTCAGTGTTCCCTCCATTTCCTAGGGCTCCATGCTGCAAAGTGTTCAAAGAAGGCTGGCAGAGATAGCAGCAATGGGCTTCAAGAACCACAGTTTAGTCATAATTAGTAAGTCAAAAACTGATCAAATGGGAAATCCCTGGCGGTCCAGTGGTTAGGACTCCGTGCTCTCACTGCCGAGGGCCTGGGTTCAATAACTGCTCGGGGAACTAAGATCCCACAGGCTGTGCAGCACAGCCAAAAAAATGCCAGAAACCAAACCTCAAATAATTCCATTTGCAAGCAGAATAGCTATTTTATTTCAAAACAGTCTAAAACTTAATTCAATATGAAACAATTTTCTTCATTCCTAAATAAGAAGCTAGACAATGTCAACTCTTTCTGGAAACCAGCCAAAGAACTGATGTGAGAAGAATAGGGAAAGCACTAGGCAGATGTCTGGACACCCAAACCTGAAGGACAATGTTGCCCCCTACCCTAAGGTTCTTGACTTTACACACTGGCTGCTGGACACCTCAGCAATAGAGAAGAAAATCTAGATAACAGGCAGAAGGAAGAGAAGGAGGGAAGGCCAAAACCAAATTGGAACACTAGAAGTCAGATACTCAAATAGGTCTCCTTGACTAGTGATACATCCATCAATTCTGCTATTTCCAGTCTGAACCCTCAACCAAAATATCCAGGCCAAGGAAGCACAGGTAAGAATAAGCTAGAACCTGTTGTACTTATCTGTCTCTCTCTCCAGACTGAATGTAATCTGAGGGCAGGAAGTATGTATTGTTTGGTTTTTATGTTCTCCATGGGGAGAACACATAGTAGGTACTCCAAATTCCTAGAACAAATGGTTGAACTTAGGGATGGAAAGCAGTTGGACTTGCAAGCATAATCTTACTACAGCAGCTTCCTAACCTACTTAGCATGATAACTCTACCTAACACCCTAATTTTAGTAACAGTTAACTTTAATTGGTGTGAAAAATCAATTTAGGGTACGTCTTTAAGGTATGAAGAAAAGTTATTCTTGTGTTCAACTGATTCAGGCACAGCTCTCATTATTATATTGAGAGCACCATTCCTCAGTGCCAGCTTACAACTATCTGGAAGAACAAAGTCCCAAAGCCTTAACACGGTCTGTGTAAGCAGCAAACATTTGACTTCTCAGTGTAGCATGATCATACCTTCCAGAAAAGAAACCCAGACCTAGAGAAATAATGAGTTATGGAAATGATTCTTTTAAATCTACTGCTCAGCTTGCTTTCACTAGCACAAAGAATTACAAAGGAAACTAGACAAACAGATCAACAGACACCATGCAAACACTACCGTTAACTAGGCTTAGTGGAATCCTTAATAAAACAAACAAACAGGAGATAGCTAAATACCAGATAAATGCCTCTGGAATGAAGAAAACGTGGCCAACAATAGGTTGACCAGGTTGTAAATCTGACCTTGTAAATGAGAATACTTACTTGGAATAAGGCAATAATTCTTACCTTGACAAATAAACGGAACTCTTCAGTCTCTACAGATGGCATTTCAAGGGCCAGGTAACCACAGCAGAGGTATCTACCTCATAAAGCCAAAGCTCTAAGGAAATGCAAATTTCTGGTCTAGTGTTTTTCCAGTCCTAGTGGTGTTTGGGAATCTTATAGTGTTTTCTTAATTTTCCTTTATATGCTATGATTTTAAACAGTTTGCTACATATTTAAATATAACTTTTTAGTCTTGGGCTCCAAGTTTGTCCCATGGGACAACAGCTCCAAGTTTATAATGGAACTCAGTAGACAATTTGGTAAATTCATCTCACAAGCAATTTTTCAGCAATCTGTCCACTCGAGAAAGCAATATCCATCTCTTTATATATACTGAAAGGTATCTGCGAACCCAGAATTTAACCCTGTGAGATACTCTCAATACTCTAACATGCGAACCCAGAATTTAACCCTGTGAGATACTCTCAATACTCTAACATGCGAACCCAGAATTTAACCCTGTGAGATACTCTCAATACTCCAACATGCGAACCCAGAATTTAACACTGTGAGATACTCTCACTACTCTAACAAAGCCCCTTCTTCTTCCAGAAATGAATTCTCAAGCCACTCCCATAAAACTAGATATCAGCCCAACCCCCTTGTTTTACAGACAGGAAGACTGAGATGCCAGAGAGTATTAGGTAATTACAATTAACATGAGTTTGGCAAGCATCAAAGGCCCACTGAATGCTATTCCCCCCCAGTGGAACTGCACTGGGCATGTTGGGAAGAGGGCCAGATTGGCACTTTAGTCAGTGGGGCACTCCAAATACATGTGTCTGAGCCTAAGAAAACCTGAGTATTCAACCAAAAACTCCTGACCCCTACCCCAGCATAGAGAGCAGGGGGCAGTAGGCAGCCTGAACGGCTCACTGTAGATGTAGACCAGAACCTAGAGATAATATCCCAACCTTCCTCCCCTCCTCCCAGGAGGCACAGCAGATTTATTCATATGGAGGCCATTATGAAGTGACAGAAAGACTGAGGAAAAAAAGGGCTGTAAAAACAGTCAGAAGACATAACTAGCAATAGTTGGGCAGATGCATGTCTCTAGTTATTCGATAATTATTCCTCATTAGAGAGGAACTTCCAATCCTTTTTCTGTCCCCAGGGCTCACCCTTTGGCCCCCTGATTATTTTATGAAGCAATAGGGCCAGAGAAAGAAAGGGGCTTGGCCAAGCCCATACACTGAATTATTAGTAGCAGGGACCAGACCAAATATCCTCAGGCTCATGACTAGGCTCCCAATTTATCCCACTGCCTCTTTCTCTCTAGTCCTGAGAGTCTGTGAGCTGCATCCATCATGGGTCTGAAACTTTCCTTACAGTACCCAGGGGTCAGCTGTCGGACAGCAAGCTAACATTACTACTGCCATGGTCTCTCCTCCAGTTGTACATTTTATACATAAAGCTAAAACTGAGTAAAACTAGGTTTTTAATAGACACTCATGTGAAAACCCTATCTCCACCCCGACATCCCTACTACGGCCTAAGGAAGAAAGCGGAGGAAGAGGAAGTGGGAGGCAAGAGCAAGGAAGAAAATACCTCTCCAAGAGATATACTGTCTGAATCATCATCTAGAATCATAAAATGTTACTGCTAGAAGGGACCCTGGGGGTCATCTAGTCATTATTTTTCATCATTATTCAAATGAATAAACCTGGCCCTTTGAGTAAGTGTAGACTTTTGCCACCTGAGGAAAAGACTGGCACACAGAGCAGAGTCTCCTGACTCCTGCCCCTAATAAGAATCCTTCTTAGTCCCTCCCCATCCTGTCCCACCCCACTCTCTCCCCTCCACTACAGTATCTAAGCTACTGAGATCTGCTGCCCTTTTGAATGCAAGCTTCTCAAGCTATGTTTTATTCATCTTTGCTTTCCCAGTGCCTAGCAGAGTAAGCAGAGGTGAATTAGAGAGGGACCCTAGCACATGGGGAAAGCAATGCCAAAGAAAGAACACTGTCTGGAGAAAACATAAGCTTTCCTTGGCTTTAACATAAGCAGTCTTCAGAGCTGTGCAAGGTCTGGAATGTCTAGCTTCTAATTATTTCCTCCTTTCCAAAACTAGTGTCTACAACAGTTTAGCCAGGGATAGTTATCAAATTTGCTGTGCCATACTCTCCCTCACCCGTTTCCCCTCCCCTCCCCTTGGAGAACTATGATCAATAACTGGATGAAGGTTAATGAAAGCAGATGTAATAAGATCCTGCATGAGAAATCTTTCCCCCACCTTCTTCTCCTGTGTCCTCACCTCAATAAACTGTATCCCCATCTATACAACTGCACCAAGTAGAAATCTAGAAGTCTTCCTTGATTTCTTCCTTACCCTCCACACCAACAATCTTTGATAGTGTCTCACAACTCAATTCCATCTTCTTTTCTACACACACACACACACACACACACACCCTTCATTGGAAACACCATCACCTCTTGCCTGCATTACTGCAAAAGCCTCCTAACTGGTCTCTTTGCCCATGGTGCTCTAGCCCTCCAATCCACTCCCCAAAGAGCCACTGATATCCTTCTAAAATGCATACAGGATCATGGTCCCCTCACCAAAATGAAGTCCAAACTCTTCAACCTGGGCAATAAGGCCCTTTCATGACTTGGCCTCTGCTCTGCCCACCTTGCCCATCTCATCTCTTGCTACATCCACCCATCTCATGCTTCATGCTCCACCCAGAAATCTTGAGAAACTTACTTAACCCCTCTGGGTTTGTTTCCTCACCTACAGAATGGGAATTATAACAGTATGTACCTCTCAAGATGGTTATGGAAAGAAATGAGTTAACATACGTTAAATGCTTAAAATGGTATCTGGTAGATATAGTAAATGGCCAAAAGTCTCACCTGTTATCACCACCATCTCTAGACTTGCTATTCCCTTCTGCCTAGGACAGTCTTACCTGTCTCCTCCTCAGCTCCCCAAATCTCTTCTTTTCCTAGCTTAGTCTTTCCTCTGAGGTCTAGGCCTAGCCAATTTCTCCAACGAACCCCCCCACCCTGACCCTCCAAGGCTGGGTTAGTTCCATTCCTCTGTGCTCTCATGGTGCTTGTCCCTGTCACAACACTTCTCACACTGCCTGTTTCCTTGCCTGTCTTCCCCCTGAGACACCCAAATTTCCAAGCTTAGTACAGTGCAGATCAGATGTTTAATAACTGTTCTGTAAATGGAAAACTTTCCAATAATGAAGTGCCCAATGAAACAGAATCTCAACAGGTAGCCTATTCAAATGTTGGCTGGGTGGCTGGCTGGTCTACTTGATTTTAAGTCCCTGAACTACAAGATTCTATCCAATAAACATTTCAATACACTCTGACCTTATTATCACACTCTGGGGTTTAGACTTTAATATGCAGGCAATGTTGGGCCATCAGATTTTTAAGGAAAGTGCAACATACTCAGATCTGTGTTTGTTGCCCTATTATCCATCTCTGGAACACCTCCCATCCCAACCCCCTGCTGGCATCATGACAAAATTCCAACTACACTTCACAAACATAAACACCACATCCCACCACCACACCACCCAAAACACACAAAGACACAGAAGGAGTCAAAACAAAGGGAATTTTGAAAGACTAAATGCAGCATTTAATTCCATCTTAACCACCTGCAAGCAATGAGGAGCCATAAATACCCTCTAGGAACCCAAAAATTAATCCCTCTTGTGTGCCTTTATGGAAAGAGGAGGGCACAAAGAGAGAGCATTTCATAAAGATAATCCATTTAATCCGTCCTGAGTAGTTCTGATCCAAGCTGCTGTCACAGCACTGCTATTGTTGATCACTACAGCCCCATATGCCCAAACCCAGGACAGCCAGAAAGGAAGATGCAAACAAAGCAAGGGTGGGGAGTCCTCTGAGTTCTATTTCAAGAGCAGGAGTTCCCTTTGGAAGATACAGCAGGGACCCACCCCCATAAAGTGATAAAGAACTTTATGGGGGTGGGGGGGTGGGGGTGGAGCTTAACCAGAGTGGTACAGCCAGGCCTAGATTCTTGCTCTGGAGCTGCATGCCACACCTTACCGCACATGAGAACTAATCATCACTTTGCATTTTCAGAGCACCTTGGGCTTAAGGGAGGCACTAAGAGTACCAGCTCTGCCAGTCACAAAAGGACAAATATTGTATGATTCCATTTATATGAAGTACCTAGAGTAGTCAAATTCACAAGGACAGAAAACAGAATTATGGTTGCCAGGAGGGAGAGGAGAGGAAGTAAGTGTTTATACAGTTTCAGCTGAGGAAGATGAAAAAGTTCTAGACACGGATGGTAGTGATGGTTGCACAACAATGTGAATATATTTAACGCCACAGAACTGTACATTTAAAAATAGTTAAAATAGTAAATTTTATCTTACATGTATTTTTACAAAAAAATAAATAAAAAGCATACCAGCTTTAAAGTTATATTGTCTGCAGTTATCAATTACATGATCCTGAGCAAGTCATGTAACCTCTCTAATCCTGTTTCTTCTTCTGCAAAAGGAGTTTAATAATATACCTAATTCATACAGTAGCTCTGAGGACTAAATGAGATACTCCACAGAAAGTCCTTAATCCAGTGACTGGTACATGGAAAGTACTTAATAAATGTTAGCCTACTACTACAATGCACTTTCATAGCCATTTTTCATAGTCATCACCCAACCCTGTGATAGTTTACAGATAAGGAAACTGAGGCTCAGAGAGCCACAATAAGTGACTGAGTTCATGATGCCACATCAAATCAAATCTTTTGTCCATGAGAGATGCCCTGTACTCACCACTTGTTAATCCGGTGATCTAAGTAAGGCAAGTGCCCTAACCTTGCTATGTATCAATTCTCAATTAGAGTTGTAAAAAGGAGACATAAACCAAACTCTGAGGGCTCCCTCACAGATCTGGATGGGAAATGAAATCAGGTAACAGTTATAAAAGAGAACTATAAACCATAAATAAAGTACTATAAAATAACTGTGGTGACTTATGAGAACTGGTACTCCTGTGCACAAAACCTGGCCCCGTTTTAATGCTAGGACTAAACAACTTCTTTGTGATTTCAAGTTACTTGGGATTCTTGGTCTTCAGACCTAATAAGCAGTTTAGTGCCCTTTCAAAAGGTGGCAGAGTACGGTAGAAATAAAAATATTACTGCACTGGGAGTCAGAGGACTGGAATTCTAGTTGGGATCCTGTCACTAAAGCAGTCTGTGAATTTAGACAACTTATTGCCCCTTTCCAAGGTTCAGTTAACAGGAAAGAGGGAAAAGGCAGATAAAAAAAGTTAGACCAGATAAGACCCCTTCCAGGTCCTACATACCACTACTCTTAAATCCAGAATCTTGGAAAGGGGAGAGTACAGCAGACCTCCAGACTCCACAAAGAACTAAAGCACACATCAGGAGACATCGCAAGAGCTGGCCTAGGAACTCCCCTGCCTGATCTTTAGACACCAGGGATCAAACACACTGGAAAACTAGAACACTTGCCAAAGTTAATTTTAGTTCATTTTTACCCCTCTGGGCCTTATCTGAAAATAAGAGAAATAAATCTCTATTTGAAGGCAGGCAGGGAGTTGAAGCAGTTGACTTGAACCACTTTCTGCTCCCCCTCCCCCAACCAGGAGCTATAAATCTAAACCCTATAGAGAACAAGCAAGGTTTGGTGGGAGGAACTAGCCACAAAAAACAAAAAACGGATGGACCTCAGTGCTTTAAACGACTTACACCTTCCCTAAGCCAAAACCCCAGGGAACTTCAGTTGTGCTTGAGATCTGGAGTCCTCTGCATCCATCAGCTTCTAACGGGCAAGGAATCAGGGAGAACGGAGTTAGTTAGGTATCCCAACTAACGATGTGATTCAAAATCCGTTCTGCACGAAGAGATTACACAAGTTCACACTAAGAAATAAATAACAGGTACCAGCACCACGGCTTTACACTTCTGTGCCTCCTACCTGTGATATGGAACACATTACTTAATCTCTCTGCGCCTTGATTGCTGCTTTTGTAAATGGGGTTGACCTCAGAAGGCCGTCGTGAGCATTCTATGAAATAAGGCTTGCGAAGTTCCTGAGTCAAGTCCATTAAGTGTTACCTGTTGGTATTAAACACTTCTCGCACACATTAGTTTCCTCCCTGAATCCACAAACACCCTGCGAGGCGACTTTCTTTCTCCCTGTTCACTGAAAGGCAAACTGAGGCTCGGCGGCGAAAAGGCTGCGTGAAGCGCGGAAACACGGCCCAAGCTCGAGGGCCTGCTGTTGTTCCTCTCTGAGCCCAAGGTGTGCAACAAGCCCAGGACCGGGAAAGGGGGACCGAGGAGGCGCTCATGCCCGTAGGGAGCGAGGCGGGACCAGTTTTGATCGCCTCCGGGAACCCGCAGACACAGCCCGAGAAGGAGAGCCGGATGAAGCCCTGGGCCGAGGCCAGAGCCGGGGCCCGGCCCGCCCGAAGCCTCCCCAGCACGGCCTCCGCTCCCCCCTCCTCCCCTCGCCGGGCGGGGCGGGGCGCGAACACAAAAGACTCCAACTTCCGAGCGGGCGCGGGCCCACCCCGCCAACTCCCGGCCCTGGTCCGACCCGCGGGGAGGAGGCGGGCAGCGAACGCCAGGGCTGCCGGGACGCAGGGCTGCCGGGACCCAGGGCGGCAGGCCCGCGTGGAGGGAAGGTGCGGGGGGAGGGGGCCGGGAGTTACTCCGGCTCCCGGGACTCCCCGAACGGCCGAAAAAAAGAGTTTCTAAAAATAGGCAGCGACCGGCGTGAAAAGGTGGGTGACCGAAAAGGAGCAAGGAGCACCCCCTCCCCGCACCTTTAAGAAGACGCCCGCGGCCCCCACTCACCCGCCCTGAGAGATCTGGAGAAGCCGCGCGGCGCGGAAGGAGGCGGTGCCGCCGCACTCGGGGGCGGAACGGAGGGAGCGAGGGAGGGAGGAAGAAGGCGGCCCCGGCCGCAGCGTGAGGAACTGATCACAGGCGCGAGAGTCGCCGCCGCCGCTACCGCCCCCTCAGCTTCTCTCTGCTCTGCCCACCCTGCGCCGCGCTGCTCGCGCACCCAGCCGCACTGACAGCGGCGCGCGCCCCGCAGTAGCGAGTCCTTCGCTTGGCCGGCACCACTGAGGCGCGCCGGGGTGGGGGCGTCCGGAGCGGCTTCGCTCAACTTGGCCCCACCCGCCACTCCGGCCCTGGCCCCGCCACACCCTGCCCCCGCCTCTGTCTCCAGAGACTGGCCCGACGACTCAAGCGCGAGGAGTCCGCAGCCCCGCCGTGACACAGCCCGGCCCCCGAGGCGCAGGGGCTCTTCCTACCCCCTCAACCTAGCTTTGGAAAGGTCCAGAGCTACGGCGGGGAGAAGAGGAAGGAGGGGTCGGGGAGGGGCCTGACAGAGAGGAAGGACTGAGGTGGGACCCTGAGGAGGCGGGGCTAGGGCGGGAAGAGAGACTGGTTTACACTGGAACCGAGCGTAAGGAGGGGCGGGTCGGAGAGAGTGATGATGCAGTGAAGAGAGGCGCGCGAGACAAGTAAGGAAGACATTGGCGGCCTCGCAGAGCCGGGCTTGAAAGGAGGGGTTGTGGGCGGGGCTAAAGGGAGGCCTGCCCAGAGGAGGAGTCAAGGGTGGAGGGAGGCCCGGGCGAGGTTGGGGGAAGAGGGGCCCTTAACGGGGCGTGTTGGAGGCGGGGCTGAAGAGAAACCCCAAAAGGAGGAAGGACTGAAGCGGGACAGAAGGAGGCGGGCCCGGAAGCTGAGCCGGGAGGAGAGGGCCCAAAGGTGGCCACTCTGGGGAGGAGCCGGAAGGAGGCGTGTCCCAAAGGGCGATGGGGCTCGGGAGGGGGCTGGAGGTGGGCGGGGCCTGGAGATGGGGCCCAAGCTAGTTGGCGGTGGGCGGTGCCCGAGGGATGCGGAAGAGAAGAAGTGGGACTGAGCGAGCGCCTGGGCCTTTCTCTTTGAAGGGAGCCTGGTGAGTAGAGAAGGCGAAGATCCACGCTGCCTTTTGGGAGTGGGCGGAGACGCCGCCGTGAGGGCGGGTCTGGGGAGGAGGTGCCACTTTCACTTAAAAGAAAAAGGTTAAATTCAAGCAGCTTTACCCTTTTGGGGTGCGAGAAATGTTTTATAATTTGATCTGGATCTGGATGTTTGTCCTCACTACTGAATAGAGTTCTCCTGTCTTAAACTCTCACCTAAATCAGTGTTCCAGCCTCCACGGAACAGCCGGAGGGGTCTTGCCAGAGTACACGAGGATGGTAAGCCCTTCAGTGCTCAGCTGTAGACTTCCCTGAACTCTAGGAAGACAAATTCTCCATGCATCGTCCGACTTGTGATTCTGTGACTGTATTTTTCACATCACTTCCCCCAGAACCTGCCTAAGAGACTGGATTCCTGAGCACGAAGCAGAGTTTGAAATGAATCCTGCCTGGCTCTGCCAGACCAGCAGTTATATCTACACTTGGGTTGTTTGACGACCTGTTGCTGCTTCAAAAGGAAGAAAAATCAAATTAGAGAGATGGTGACAACTGAGACCAAGGCCAGGAACGTTCTTCCCCCACCTGTTCTAATGCCTCAGGTCTCTGCTTAAATATCACCTCCTCAGAAAGGCCTTCCCTGAACACCCAGCTTAAAGATGTTCTCTAGTTTGACCTCTTGTTCATTTCCTTCATGGCATTTCTTAGTCTTGTCATTTACTGATCTGTTTATGTGTTTTTGCCCATGTTCCTCACTAGATGGTAAGTTCCACGAGACCAGGAATCTTTGACTGTTGTGTACGGCACTGTGTCACCAGACTTAGTGTTCAATAAAAACCTGAGTGGATGAATCAGTCAACCAATTAATGAATCTGGCCCCCGGGCTTCCCTGGTGGCACAGTGGTTGAGAGTCCGCCTGCCGATGCAGGGGACACGGGTTGGTGCCCCGGTCCAGGAGGATCCCACGTGCCGCGGAGCGACTGGGCCCGTGAGCCATGGCCGCTGAGCCTGCGCGTCCGGAGCCTGTGGTCCGCAACGGGAGAGGCCACAACAGCG